>JARQZK010003668.1:220000-257500 GCA_030704885.1 Cynegetis impunctata
ATAATGACTTTTGCAAGAAGATAATGTTTAACGATGAAGACCACTTTCATTCAAGAGGGTGTGTAAACACACAAAACTGTCGCATTTGGGGCAGTGAAAATCCAAGACTAATCCACAAGAAGCCTATGCACTCCCAACGTGTGACTTGTTTGTTGCGCTTTGTGGAATGGAGGCATAATCAATGGTGAACGTTACCGCGCCATGATAAACGAATTTTTGTGGCCATCTTTAAGGGATATGGAAGTTAACAATATGTGGTTTCAACGGATGGTGCGACATGTTACCTCGCCCGAGAAACTATGGTCTTATTGCAGACGAAATTGAGAGGAAGAATCCTATCGCGAAATGGTGATGCCAACTGGCCGCCAAGACCGTGCGACATAACGCCGCTCGATTGCTTTCTGTGGGGTTATGTTGAAAATAAGGTTTACGCGGGCCATCTAGGAACCATTCCGGATTTGAAACACGAGATTCGGAACATAATTCGAGAAATTCTACCACAAATGTGTAGCCACGTAATCTGAAATTTTGCCAAAAGAGTTGTGTCATGTCACAGAAGCCGTGGCGGTTATTTGACATATATTGTTTTTCATACTTAGTTGTAATGAGTTATGTTAAAGATTACTGTAACAATATTAAAATTATCTAGCTTATTTTGTATTTTATTCACTACCAAAACCCGGTACCTCTTATTGAAAAACACCGTGTAATGAATGTATACTCTTCAACAACAACCCATCAGATGTAGCTACTCTCTTTACTAGAAACTTCGCCGTTAATTTTTCTCTACGATGCCGTAGTAGAATCTCCCCCGACTCGGCCAATACTACGTCATTTGGAGTGTTTTAAAAAAGTTCAGTGGATGTTTTTAGAGCTTTCCTTTGTATTACATCTAAGCCATTCAAGTTACTTTTGTCCGCATCTACCATAATCTAGAATTGAGCGATTAAGGCTTTTATAGAACAATAATGCTATATTAAGGTCTGCTCCTCAGTTATTGTGACAGACGGAACGCAATATTTGTATGCTCTTCTCTGCCTTCAGTTTTATATAACTTATGTATTCCTTCCATAATCATTTTTTATCCAGGACACCTAGGAACTTCACAGACTTTAGGTGCTTTAGATTAAAGGAACCCAGCTTAATTTCTGCAGGAAACTGTATTCTTTAATCGGTAAAAAAGCATACAACAGATTTATCCTCTGATAAAGAGTGACCATGTGCAAACAAAAAAAATTCTAATTATCTGTAGGCCTCCAATAAGTCATGACAGCAATCTACTGATTTGTTGATTGTATAAATAGCCAAATCATCTGCGTATTGAAGGACTCGTATGTTAGGGTTACTGAATTGTTTTTCCAATCTATGGTAATAGATGATATAGAGAAAAGAGCACGAAATTCCGTCCGCCCTGCGGCAGCCCAAAATTTGTGCATCTTGGGCCTTCCAATACATTTTCCATTTTAAGGTTAGCTTTTCTGTTCGAATAGAGATTGAAAACTAAGTCTGCGAATCTTGTACCCAGACCAATTTCGTTAATCTCAGTCATTTATATCTCTAAACATACATTGTCGTATGCACGCATAATGTCCACGAATAACATTAAAATTTTTGTATTAGAAAAGGCAATATTGATATCTGTAACTAGCTGTCCAATGCTGTCATAAGTACACGAGCCTTTACGAAATGCAAACTGTGTTTTAGGAAATTTCCTATTGCATTCCAGCCACAAAACTAAACGCCATTTCAAAATTCTTTCAAAGGTTTTTATGACACAAGAAGCCAATAAAATTGAACGGTAGGAATTATAGAGATCAGGATTCTTAAGAGGCATGAGTATGGGGATAACTATAAAATATTTCCAATCATCCGGAAACTTCCCCAGTTTCAAAATGTCATTGAATATATGTAATAGCATTTTTTTAGAATTATGGTCAACATACTATGTTGAATATTATCCATTCCAGGAGCGGAGTTAGCGTTAGATTTTAAGGATCTGTCAAGCTCTCGCATTGTAAACGGTCTGCACATAAAATCTAGTTCATCTACATCCTCGGGGAATTTTTTTTCTGGAGCAAAGTTGCCAGAAGCCGCCAATTTATCGCAAAAATCTTCTGACCACTGTCCCCTTCTGGACTATATGATTTGTCTTATTAGTGTTAATAATTTGAATATTCTGTCAGATTTTGTTACAGGTGTTTGTTTATTCAAAGATGAACAGAATTCTTTCCAGGAGTTTCGTTTACTAATTTTGATTGTACGTTTAGCAACTGCTTCTAGGTTTTTGAATCTAAGAAAGTTATTCAAAGATGAAGTTCGTAAATATGTGTTATAAGCAGACTTTCTGTCTTTTAAGGCTTTATCACAAGCTTCGTTCCATTAAGGCTTATTGAACTTTTCATACACATACGGTTTGTATTTTGGTATGCTCACTTCTACAGCTGAAATTAAGTTATTTCTAAATGTTTCATACGAAAGCAGATCAGATCTAAGGGATAATTCTGTGAGATTTTCCATTTCATGATAGAATTTTGACCAGTCTGCAAGTACAAAACGACTACGATTTTTTGATTTTGATCTAACAGGGTTCAAGCTTGAATCGTATCTCAAAACAAAATGATCTGATCCTAAGGTAACACAATCTACAAACCAATGACAAAGAGGAATTAAATTTCTGGTAACAATAGTGAGATCAATAGGAGATCTATTTTGATTCGAAGGTGATATCTTTGTTAGGCAACCATCATTGAAAATACAAAATTCGTTATTTTCCACAACGGAAAGTAACTTTTCCCCATGCAGGCTGTCATATGATGAACCCCAAGCTGTATGGTGCATGTTAAAATCGCCCGCTAAAATAGAAAAGCCATTTATGGAATTGAAAAACGAGTTCCAATCATTCTCCTCGATATTTTGATTAGGAGAATATAGGAAAATCTCGTCATGCCCGGTGAGCCTGATTAAAACTGCCACACCCTCCACTGTCTTCAAAGAAGGAAAATTTACTCCTCTTTAAAGGATCGATATTTTGAGAAGGATGGCCACGCCTCCTTTACCATTAGGTCTATCTTTCCGAAAAACGTTATATCCTGTAAAGGATATATTCATTGAAGATTTTAACCAGGTTTCACTTAATATAACCACATCAACTTTGCTCTCGAAAAGATAAAGCTCCAACATTCCTTTCTTAGAAATCACCGAACGGGCATTCCATTGAAAAACTTTCAGATTATTTTCCATTGAATATTCCACATAGTTTTTTCTTAATTAAATGAGTATTATTTTGCATTTCTGAAACAGAACCGCTAAACTCATTACTTACGAAGTAATTACTTCTGTCATCATATTTATTATGAGAGGGATATCTTCTTCTCTAATTTTGGATGATTGTGAAGACGTTCCCCCATTATTTGTGAATGTGAAAGGAACCGGCCTAATTATTTCTTCATGTTTTCTTCATATTTCAATATCCTCATTACACATACTTTTACGTTTAGTTCTTGAAGGTGGATACTTCGAGAAGGGGTTCTATTGGGCACCCTCTCAGGAGTTGAAGTACTAACGCTAATACTATAACTATTTTCAATTGACCTAGAAGCCTCCTTGTAGGAGATATTTTCAATTACCATCTTCTCTTTAATCTTTTTTGTTTAGAAAAAACGGGCAATTTTTACTATCTCTAAACCTATGTTTTCCCTGACAATGTACGCAAACCACTTCTTCAGACACGCATACTGATTCGGTATGTTCTTGGCCACATTTTGGACAGCGAACAGAGCTACGACACATATTTTCTACATGTCCAAACCTAAGGCATTTGTTGCATTGAATAACCTTTTGTAGGTAGGGCTGTACATCTCTAACACAATTGAAAATCGCTACACGATCCGGTAGGTGAGTGCCCTTGAAAGTTATTAACACGCTGGTTGTTGGAGTGCATTTTGGTGATCCCTTATTTTTCGTAAAAATATATACCTTAATATTATACCTCGGGCGCCAGATTTTTGTGCAAATCGAGGTTTTCTCCTCGATGGGATTATCTGTCTACGGATCCCTCGGTCACAGGTAACCCTTAAATGTTTTAGGGGCCCCGGATGGTTAACTCAGTGGAGAAAAGGGTTCGGTTTCGACCTAAGATGGTAGCGATCGATTGTACAAGCTCTTTTACGTTCTTTAGGCGTCGAAGTGCTGTGATATAACCTTCTCTGTAACGTTATGGATGGTACAGATTAAATTCACTTTGAGTAAATGAAACGAAAGTAAATAATACAAAGTAATGAAATAAACACTCTGTTACATATAAAATATAAAACAAATAACCACGGTTATGGTACAATAATAAAATAACAAAGCAAAGTAAGTTAAGAGAGCTTCAAGCTAAGGTTGTGAGAGAGCTAATATATACAGGGAAACAGGTAATGCGTTTAAGCAAGCGGTCTTATATGAGTAGCGGAAGCTTATTCTATTAACGGTCAGGCAATTCGGTATAAATCTACAACTACGTACTATCAAGGTTCAACCCCCAACAAAATGTGAATACTTCATGGACCAGTATAGATTCAATAAATAATACGACCCCTAGATCGTTACAGTGATCCTTAACAGTGCTACACCACACCAATTACAGAGTACACACGAACTGTAGTCAGGGAAACAGGTCTTTGAATTCCACAATCGAATACTATACTCTACAGCTGGAGCGGTAACCCCTCCAACGTATCCCTTGGATACAAACGGATTTCAATTACAAGTACAAGATGTATTAAAGCTTAATTGCCAACGGTGCCTAATACTGAATCGACAGAATTTAGTCAACCCAATATACACACTATTTACGGAGATATCAAACCAGATATGGAATCAATGCAAATAAATAAATCACAACGTCAATCCAATAGGTAGAGTTCAAATTCAATATTATACACTTGTGATCACTAGTAAATTTACGCAAGAAAAGACGGAATATACCTATACGATATGCAACACAATTTCAGATTCTTATTATAAATTAATCACATTTCCTAGAGGGTCCTGTGATACCTCAGCGATATATACAAAGGAAAATATGTCCCTGATTCAACGCGCTTCCTAGAGAGTCCTGTGATACTTCAGCGAGACACAAAGGAAATTTGATTATCATAAATTATTACGAAAAAAATCTATCGGTTCTTGAATCTGAAATATCTGAACGCAGCCCTTGTCAAATCAGAGTATGTCTATGTCGTTCTATGAGGTTACCGCTATCGCTATAAAAGATTAATTCGATCCGGCCACAAAAACAGATGATATTTGAATCAATAAATCGAAATCGATAATATATGGATTACTAACTCTACTGGAATATTTGCTGGAGATTCAAAATAATTAAACAAGTGAGCACGGCCCGAGTTAAATACTCGTATAATTATCCACGCGCTATAATGATGAATGGAAATGTATGCACAATAACGGAATGATTAGGATATAATAATCAACGGTATACGGTATATATGCAAGCAAAAGAAAAGCGGAAGCAAGGAAGGTATACCGCAAGAAATTTCCAGGTATTCAACTAACCTTTGAATTCACTTGTACGGGACACTATTCTTCAAGAATGAAAACTGTCAATTGGAAACTTGCACAGGTCACTGGTCAATAGGACACACTACTACTCACAGGGTTCACTAGAATCAGTATGATTACTCAAAACTGAGAAGTGCAAAAGAGAACGGTTCTAGAGCTGCACGTCATTTTATAGCTTCACCACCACCACTGAAAAATGGGGAAATTCATTAAAATAAGGAGATCTGAATGTTCATCGGCGGAAACTTTGGTCATTATTCGGCATTTTCATTGGATCAGGGGATTTTCAGCTGCCTTGCCAGAAGTTCTGCTCATGCAGAGGTGTTTCGCAAACATGCCAAAACCAACCTCTTCCGCAACAAGAAACACTCGTCCAGGACCAAAAACTTCTAGATTCGTTTGCCGATTCGAAATTGATGCTTTAGAATATGCTATTTGCTCAAACTGCTTACGGATGTACTGCTTTCAACAAAGATCCTTTAAAATTCACAGCTCTCAACAACATGAAATTTATTCCAATTTCTAGCTATTTATAAAATTCAACGAACTGCCTTTTGTGTCATCAAAATCTAAACGGCAATCGCTAGCATACATGTTGGTTAGGAACGACAAGATTTTTATTTTTGAAATTATCGAATTCAGTTAAAAAAATGCTTGCTTCCCTCAATATTTGCTAATAGCAGCATGCATTGCATGCCTAGTTTAATCTCTGGAAAAAAAGCTTTATAAAGTTGTCTTCTTTCTGGATATTGATTGAAATATATTTCAGATGCAATATCATAACTGTCATTACTTTGACTAAAGCATAATATCATATTTCTCGTAATTTTCCTACGACATCCTGACTTCTACGATGTAGGCCGGCCGCACATTTACTACAATCGGATCCGATTGTCTGAAACGATTTTAAATCGGACCACTAGCGCACACTGCCGACAAAATACGTCCAATTTTATTCATCAATCAACAAAGTGAGGCTGTTATATCAAATATAACAGCCTCACTTTCATCGGAAATTCAAGTAGAAAACTTAAATCTCTCTTATCCAAGCACAACATTAACATTGCTTATCGTACCGGTAATAATTTAGGAACTCATATAAAAAATAATAAATCCAAAGTTCATAAAGATACTAAATCAGGAGTTTATAAAATTAATTGTGGTGATTGTGGTAAGTTTTACATTGGTAGAACTTTCAGAAGTTTTCAAACTAGAATTTCAGAACACAAACGTAGCTTTGTTAATCAGAAGTCGGATTCACATTATGCAAACCATTTAATCCAAGAAAATCACACATTCAATTTCGATTTTAAAATATTAAATACTGAAAGCAAGGGAATTAAACTTAATTTTTTAGAATCATTACAGATAAATAAATACAAGCATTCCAGTCTCCTATTGAATAGCCAAATCGATCATACTTCAAGCCCCCTTCTTAATCTTTTCAAAATTACCGAACTACCGGACTAGCAGTTCAGAATTGGTTTTTCCATATTATAATAATTATTTGTAACCATCTTTCTATTTACCCCTTCTACACATTTTGTCATTTCTTATTTTGGATATAAGAGAGAAACATAGTTAGTTTGCCATTATTATCTGAAGAAGGTGAAGTTCCACCGAAACGTGCGTCATGCGTTATTTCTTTTAATAAATGTGTAAATTGTTATTATTAACCATTGTTTTAATATGATTATTTTCTGCGCAGCGGATACTTTCAATGTTTGATATTATCTTTTATAAGTAGTTCACTTCTAACATTTCGTTGATTAGGACCTGATATTGGTAAAAGTTATTCCACTACAGTGTCCACACATAGACGTGCAATCGAACCAAGCCTTACGGCAACTACAGTTTGTAACACACAATGTTTTACAAGAATTGCAAGATATCAGTAGGATAAGTGCACTTGGAGAGTCATTGATGGAATCGTTAAAATCAATAGGAGAATTAAATCATGGGTGAGGAATAACACAGAGCACCTTGAATAAATGGGAGAACCTTCATTTTTACGACTAAGTGAGGCCTTTAGAAGTTTCCTAGGATTGAACTACAGCAATCACGAGCAGTATGTAGAGCCAAGAGAAAAACAAAGGACCTACAAGATATGTCAAAGTTCAAAGATTGGTTGAGTCAGCACAACTAGTGCTTGTAGTACTAGTGAATTGATTTCTTTTACGACGGAAATGGTTTTTGATCTTTCAGTTAATTTCTATTGACCTAGAAGCCTCCTTGTAGGAGATATTTTCAATTGCCATCTTCTCTTTAATCTTTTTTGTTTAGAAAAAACGGGCAATTTTTACTATCTCTAGACCTATGTTTTCCCTGACAATGTACGCAAACCACTTCTTCAGACACGCATACTGATTCGGTATGTTCTTGGCCACATTTTGGACAGCGAACAGAGCTACGACACATATTTTCTACATGTCCAAACCTAAGGCATTTGTTGCATTGAATAACCTTTTGTAGGTAGGGCTGTACATCTCTAACACGATTGAAAATCGCTACAGGATCCGGTAGGTGAGTGCCCTTGAAAGGCACGCTGGTTGTTGGAGTGCATTTTGGTGATCCCATATACTATGAATTATATGGAGTCGGCATGAAATCAATTTAAAAAGATGGTGGTAAAAGCTTTTAATGAAATGAAGATACATAGGAAATATATGATATGCTTTTGTGATAGCCCTGTTAAATTGAAATCCTATTTCGAGTTCGAATTAGCATCGTACCCACCTTCATTATTTGACGATACATTACTACGAAAAGGTATGAAAGCATCGTTTCTGAAGCTATTTTAAGGTGCGATTGTCCACCATTGTTTTTGTGATATATGCAGGATATTTGTTACATGCAGTGGTTTCGAAAATATGTAGAAATCACTTTCAAGGGAATAGTAGATTCATATTTAAAATATGTACTTGGTAGGTATGGAAATAAAGTAGCAGTCGTTTTCGATGGGTGTATCAACGTTCCAACCACAAAACTACAAGAACAAGGAAGAGCATCAAAGAAACTTTCTCACACAATTTTTTCTGGTGAAAATATAATTTGCACAACACAACAAGCAGACTTTCTAGCAAGCCCTCAAAACAAGAAGAGGTTAATAGAAGCAGTTACAATGTCGTTTCTGCGGAAGATGACGCCAATACTGTCATTGTCGACCAGGCAATTGACCAACTGCAAAGTAATAATACTACTGTTGTGCGAACTGATACAGATTTCTTGGTTTTGCTTATGTTGTAGTTCCCTTGATTTTCGGCTTTCTCTTGGTTCTACATGCTGCTCGTGATTGTTTTAGTTCAATCCGAGAAAACTTCTTAAGGCCTCACTTAGTCGTAAAAATGAAGGTGCTCCCAATACCCATTTATTTAATATGCTCTGAGTTTCCCATGAGTTAATCCTCATATTGATTTTCACGATTTCATTAATGTCTTTCCAAGTGACCTGGAATTATTTTTACCAATATTTGGACCTAGAATCAACGAAATGTTAGAAGTGAACTAATAAAAAATAATATAAAAGATATATATATATATATATATATATATATATATATATATATATATATATATATATATATATATATATATATATAATTATTTATAATTATCAAGAGATTATTATATATATATATATATATATATATATATATATATATTGTATATATATATATATATATATTATATCTTCTTGATAATTATTAGCAATAACAGGCTTGTTAAATCTTAAAAAAACTCGATTTTATTAAAAAGTTGACGTTTCGCCACGACATTCGTGGCTTTATCAAAACTTTTTAAAAAGATTAGAAATAGTTCACAGGCAACAACAATTCGAATAAATAATAATATATATATATATATATATATATATATATATATATATATATATATATATATATATATACATTAATAGTATCCGCTGCGCAGAAAATAATCAGTTAAAATGTACTATTCTTGATATAGTTTGTGGCGTCCTACTTACCCTGTAGTATTTACTTATAAATGTTGGTAAATATTCGGCCACTCTGCACGGCTGCTTTCAGTCTGGTGAGCTTTTTAGGCGGGGTACATTAATTTAATTTCTATATTTATATAATATTATCAAAGAATATGATTGAGAAAGCGCCACTACATTTTACGGGATGTCTTGAGAAAATGTAGAAAATTTGCTTGAGACTTATTAGAAGGAAAATATTAAATAAGCATAGTGTGTGCTATCGTTGAATATGGAATTTAATTATAAAAAGAAAATCAAAATTTAATTTGTTACTCAATAACAATAAGGTTCCCACAAGTGATCACTGGTGTTTACAATTATTTATCATTCAATATTTTCCGATATGGAATATACAAATTCGATCTATCGGATATTAGGTACCAAGGTACCTAGGTAACTTATGGTATATAAGATATGAAACTATTTTACGTCCAAAGATATCACGGCATAAACTGCCTTGAATCTAACGATTCGATTGTTCACACTGATTAATAAAAAGTTCAAAAGAGATTATACTCGGAGTGTCACTTCACAACAAAAAAAGAAGAAACAACAATAAATACGGTGCTTCAGGTCCGTTGTAAGAAAGATAACTTAGATTATAGTTATCGTCCTTTTGTTAAATGCAGCCAGAACTACTTATTATTACTTCGAATTTCTTCTCCTAATAATTTCAAACGAGTAATTCAGGATCAGCTACTTCGTTTTGATCACTGTCCATAAATATTAAACGAAAATTTCTGTATATTCTGCTATGAGAAATAGACTCTTTCGTGAAATAAAACTCTAAAATTATGATAACAAAAAATTAGAACAGTTACAAAATAATTAATTCACATACCTTTTCTAAAAGAGTTTATCCAAATGAAAATCCTATTCGGTTGAGATTTATTTGTTTGAGTTGATTAGAATAAAGAAAAACTTATTATTGCGGAAATCTTTCCTAAAATAACTAACAAACTCATTGATCCAAATTCTCATTTATTCGCAACGACAATCTTATTCTCTGTGCCTTGAAATAATTCTTACCGCGAGCTCTAAGAACTTATCTTCTATATCTTATAAAGACTTGGTTGATTAGATACTATGTTTGTCGTTCGCGAGGAAGAACTTTAACGAACATATGAAAAATATAAAGAATCTGTTAATCTATATACAGGGATGGAATTTGCGGCAATTTGAATGCTACAAGTTACCGCAAAAATTAATTAGTTTGCCAAGCATTGACATTATTTCGTAGACTATAAGTAACACCAGAGAAACATAAACTTTTAAAGCAAAAAATTGAATTATGGTAGTGAAAACTTAAAGAGAACAGTCTTCTGTATATGATTGAGTATTACGGATGAAACTGAGCTACTTAAAAAATGCTTGTAACATAATTTGTTTATAATATTGTTAGGAGTAAAATTTTAAAAAAACACCCCGGCAACATCATTAGTTTTCAAGCTGTGAACACATAACCAGAGTACTGATCTTGTAAGGTTACTGAAGGGGCGGGGGGGATTGTGAAGCAAGAGGGTAAGGGGGTCAGGACTTTGTGTTTTTTTATTGTTTACTTTATGTGCTAACACCCTGCAAAAATTCAGCTTTTCCCTAATTAGTTGGGACAAAAAACTTTCATTGACTGGGCTAATTTGCCATTGAACATCCTCGCAGCTCGACCTTGGCCGGAGTAATCACTTTTAGTTTATTTATAAACTACTATAAAATATATCAACATTCTTAGTATTCGACACTGACCTATCAATGGAAAAACCTCTTGGACTAGTTACATCGGACAGTTTGAGGCAGCGCCAGAAGCAAATGAATGGACACTAGAGGAGAAAGCTACAGCATTGACTCTTGCTTTACGCGGGAGTGCAACGGATATATTGCAGACACTTTCTCCCAACGAACAAGAAGATTACGAAGCTTTGGTGAAACAACTGCGATATAGTCAGACATACCTGGAACATGATTACCATTCCCAATTGAAGAGTTGCTGGCAGAAATCGAACGACTCTCTGCAGGAGTTCGAGGCTATTATTACACGCTTGGCACGGCTAGCGTATCCAACTACGCCAACGACCGTTAGGGAATGTTCAAGTCTTTTTGTATTAACTTTGGGATGATGATACTAGGCAGGCTCTAATATTAGCTCGCCTGTGCCAACTGGTTGATACATTGGCTCGGGATTTGGAATTCAAGGCGACAAAGCAGAGCTGTAAGAGACTAAGAAGGGTCGATAAAGTGGAAAAGGAGAAACCCCGTATTATTAAAGCGATCAGTCGAGTTGTTGAAGAGAATGTACTAGAGACGAAGGAAATCCGGTGTTGGAGATGTGGAAAGCTAGGACATGTACGAAGAGTCGTTGTAAATAAATAAAGAAAACCATGCCCCGAGGACTGCAAACATTGCACCCGGGCCTACGAAAAGCTTGTGTTCATTCGCTCGTGAATGATTATTGGCAGTTGCCTCAGGTTTAACAAGTCCAGGAAAGAGACCCGAATTTAAAGCTCATCAACATGGCAAAAAGTCGCCCAATTCTATCATTTCAAGTGACAGATTCTTCAGAACACTTCTGAAGCGTGTTCTGAAGAATCCAGAAGGATAGGAAGACCGAAAGCAGTTAATGATCCCCAGAAACAAGGTACCAGAGGTGCTGCAGGAAATCCATGATGAAACCAGTGGACACATCTTGGTGTGGCAGGAACGCTCGAGAGACTTAGGGAACGGTTCTATTGGGTAAACTGCTAACGAGATATGAAGGAATGGTGCAAGAAGTGCGCCGTTTGTGTGGCAAGCAATGGACCTCAGAAATGCCCAAAAGCTCAATGCGACAGTACAACGTGGGCAGCTCATTTGAGAAAGTTTCAATCGACGTGGCAGGTCCATTTCCGCAAACAGAGTGGGCAGAAGCGTACGCCTTGCCAAATCTAGAAGTTGCCACAGTGATACTCTTATTGAAGAGTGGATTTGTCGTTTTGGTGTCCCAATTGAGTTGCATTCTGACCAAGGTAGAAATTTCGAATCCATATTATTTCAGAATGTCTGCAGGATTCTGAACTTGCGAAAAACGAGGATGACCGCTTTACATCTGCAGTCCTTGGAATGGTAGAGCGAATGAATCGAACTATAAACGGTATATGTCCAAGATAGTCTCTGATCATCAAAGATACTGGTATCGGTTTCTACATTTGTTTTTATTAGCATACCGATCTTCTGTCCACGAAAGTACTTCGTCAATCTTGCGACCTGAGGTTTGGCTGCCTCCCAGGGGAAGTTATTGCTGGAGATGACTACGTCAGCAATTTACGCAGAAAAATGAGGACACAACCGAGTCTGTTTGAATATCCAGAGTGCCAGCGATAAAATGAAAGAAGCATCCGACATTGAGACAGAAAATAGAGGATTTCAACAGGGAGGCCTAGTTTGGTTATATAATCCTTGGCGCCGTCGTAGTTTTTCGACGAAGCTGCAGACTTACTCGGAAGGGACATATGAAGTGGTGGGGTGCATAAATGGTGGCGGAGAAATGATGACCAAAAAAATGATGTAAGGGCAAGAAGAATTGATCCGCCAAAAGAGTTGTCTTTTGAAGAATTCATGTCTCTATATTCGAGTAGTAATAAAGCTCGGTATGGTATCACTGAAGAGAATCAACAGGATCTATTCAAGGTTTCATGTGGTTACTCCTTGGTCCACTGCGTTGCTCAAGATCTCAGGATGTCCCGTGGAATAACCGTTGCTTTCAGGAAATAGTTTGGACCAGTCGACATACTACTAAGGTAGAATCCAAAAGTTGGAGAAGTGCTCGAAATGGCAAGTTATAAATAGACAGTTAACAAAGTGGCTCTCCTCTCAGAAGTGAATCCACCGTAATGTATGGAATGCCTTGGAAAATTGAGGAATACGCTTTTGTCCAATGACATCCTGGCAATATCGAAGCTTGCTTGTGGACTTGACGGTTAAGGCTGGACAATAATTAAAAGTATGTTAGAAGTTATCTTCAGATTTAGTGGTATACACATTCTTGTTTGCTGCCACAACCCTAGAAGAACGCTTGAGATGAAGACCGTAGACGGCTACTTTTATTGGACATCACAATGCAAGTTTGGTCCCCTAAGTAAATATCACCATGTAGAGGACAACTTCGCCTTTCGGACTTTTCGGGACGAAAATGTCTTAAGAAGGGGAAATGTAGCGAGTATGACATATTCGTTGGAGCCAATGCTGGCCTAGAAACTGGTAATTCTTCTATTGCTTCCTTCCCGCTGGCCTCGCACAGTATAAGTAATTTTATTTCTTTGATGTCACGGAAAATGATGTTAAAGCAGCTGTTAAGGTTCTGAAAACGTCTAATTCATCTGGCCATTATGGAATTCCCATGTCCATCATAAAAAAATTCATCCACATAATATGGGGCCCTCTTGCATATATTATTAATTATGCATTCCGAGAGGGCTGCTTTCCAGATTTCGTTGAGCCACTCTTTAAAAAAGAAAATGCCTGTGATTTGAGTTGTTATAGAGGCCCTCTAGCATTCTGTCAAGTATTTCCAAAATATTTGAGAAAGTTCTGGCTCTAAGACTTTTTCAAGTTGTTCTTGCTGATGATCAGCATGCTTTTACAAGGAATAGAGGTATTGCCTGCTATTTTCGAGTTGGTATATGCTGTTCTTATGGCGCTTGAAGATGGTGAAGTTCAATTGGATTCGCTTTTCGACTTGATAAAGGCTTTTGAAAATTATTTGGATTTTCTGTTGGTCACTTTGTTTATAACATTTTTTACCGTAAGACTCTACGACGAATAGTTTCTGAGATACAGGGTAACTCTCTTAATCAGACACTCGGTAACATAAATAACTTCATCAAAACTTCATGAGAATAGTTATTGCCTTCCATTTTGATTGTTTCCAAATCAAATTGTGTGTGGGTGCGTGTGTGTGTGGGTGCATGCGTGCGTGGGCGGGTGGTTGGTTTGATAGCTATGTGTGTGTGTGTACTTCGCGAAGGTGACTTGTTGATTATTTAGTTATCTCATGAATGAAAAGTTAATGTGGTGAATGTCTTATTGATAAAAAAATAAACACTATTTATTAAGTTATTTCAAAATAATTATATATTGTTTATTCAATACTTTTTTCGAATTATCATTGATGTATATCGTTTATTTTATATGTTGTTGTTATTATTCCCTTATTTAGTTGATTTTCTTTTCAGACTACACTAATTGAACAAAATACGTCTGCTCAAGAAAATATCATTAAAGCTTTTATTGACGCGTACGCCAGATTTTCGAATACAAGAAGATATTTACAGGGTATCGTTACAAAGAGACAGTCAACTATAAATTCTCTCATTTCTTCATTCGATACCTACGAAGATTTACTTTCTAAAGCTACTAAAGGTGTTGAATTTTATTCGAAACTGGAAACCAATGTTACAAAGCTTTTACAACGAATAAAGAGTTCCTGTAAAGTTCAGCAAGAGGAACGCGAACAGATGTTATCAAAAATTTCTGAATATAAGAAACATGAACACATATCTGATTCCAGTGCACCAAAATTGAAGGATTATTTAGATTCAATAAAAAGAAGTACACCTAAGACAACTGCTGCACAAATTTATCCAACTAGTAATTACGCTGGAAGTGGTTATCCATCTGATAGTCAGATTCGGCCTCCAGGTGTAAGACCAACCCCAGTAGGTTCTGAAATTAATGATGTACCAATAAGGAAATATGATTCTAATGTACTACCACAAACCATTTCAGTGGCTGGGGGTTATTATGATCAAAATAAAAGTCACTTTAATCCAAATAATTTGCATCAATACGAGGGCAATATACGGAATCAACAAATACAAACCGACGTCCCTTCAAGTCAATATATCATTAATTCTCAGCAGAAATTTCCATCGACTGCTTCTTCTAGTAGTGAAATCGATAGTATGTTGGAGAAAAGATTGAGTGTTTTAACGACAAGTGATAAAAGTCCTAATATTACAAATGATAAAGGTGGTCACATTTTACCATCTCAGCAACAGTTTCAAGTTCAAGGATACAATTTTAACTATGCCTCCAATTATGACAACCATCCACTTACGAACCTCCAAACTGGAATAATCTTAAGTCAGGCATCAAATGGTGCAGCGGTTCATAATTATGAACCCCGATACGATATTGCATCTGATGCAGGTTCAAATACTTACTCCCATGCGACTCATAGTCAATATATTCCCACTCACTATCAGCAAGTGAATCATCTTACTGAAAATAAAACCAATATTCCACAAGGGGAAAACACGTCAAATCATGTATATGCGAGTGGATATGCAACTTCTCAGAATTTTCATAACTCTGGCATGGCTACTGTTCAGAGTGGAGGTTATATCAACTATGGAAACGGTTTTTCCCCACAGATTGCTGAATCTAGCTATACTTTTGGTACTAATTATGGAATATTTGCAAAAGAAACCCAAAACTATCCATCGAATATGCCTAGACATGAAGAAGCGTATAAAAATTCAACATTTAGAGAACCTTCTAATCCAATGAGTTCAGATAGTATGCAACCTTGTCAGATCAACTCGATTATTCCACCATCTCAATCAACACATCAACAAAAAACTTCATTTTCATTTGATCCTAATACTACTCAATATGATTCTCATCAACTTTACCAGAATGCAACAGCATATTGTAACACTTACCAGAATGTTTCAACCAGAAACACTACTTCACAAAATTGTCCGTATACAGCTGGTTATAGTCCGAGTCTTGATATATCCAATAATCCTGTTCAAACATTAGGAAATACTTCTCTTACATCGTTTCAGTTGGGAGATCAAAACACTTTCCCTTATTCTAATAAAATGTCTGGGTCATTTATTCAATCTGATCAACTATCTCAGTATAGTGAGGGTTATGTTGGAGCAGCTGGTTTGATAGGTCAAAACCAAATCAATCCAAATTCTATGTACACCCAGGCTACTATGAATTGTGCTTATAATCCCAACAATACTTTGTCTAGTCACGGAGGTGTAACATCGCCACAGTGTGTGCAAAATTCCTATATCGTAGAAACTCCCGCAAGTAATTTCCCATATGTTTTGCATGTTTCGCAAACAAATGATGGTTCACTTGCTTCGTCCTCACCAAAACCAGAATCATCAACTATCGATCTGCTATCAGGCTTAGAATTTTCGATCAGTCAAGTTCCTCTCGAACCTGAACTGAAGAAAATGGAATCTACACATGAAAAAAAAAATAAGCAAATTACCATTGATAAGGCCATTTCAGAACATATTCATGAAAGTAAATTAGACGCAAAAGATATAACTAGTGCGTTGAAATATTCTAATAAATTAATAAAAAGTAAAGCTCTTGATAACCAAGAAGTAAAAAAATTGTTCCGAAATGAAGTTGAAAGATTCGAAAAGTTTGTCGATGTTCTGAGCAGTAAAACATTAAACGGTCCGACAACCCTTGACTTGAAATGGAAAGAAATACAAGAAAATCAAGATAGTGAGGGAACGAAGAAAATAATATCTGTTGCTAGATGTTATCCAATGAAAAATAGATTTCCCGATATTTTGCCTTATGATTATTCTAGAGTGATTTTGCGAAGTATAGATGACGACTACTTGAATGCTTCTTATATTTGGGTGAGTAGATAATGTATCATAAACGATAGAAAACGTCAACTCAAATTTACAATTATTGAATGGAGAACTTGTAGCCACTTGACTCAAAAAAAGTTCTGTTTTCGAATTTTTTAAATAATGTATATTATGTATTTGATTGCTTGCCTGATAGAACTATTTGTTCACCCGTACTGATTCAATTGAAGATATAATATCGGAGTATCAGTGAACACTTGACTGTGGATCTAGAACTGAATTGATTAATTTCACCATGTAGAGAAAATGAAACAAAAGATCAGATTTATGTAGTTAATGAAATCAATGAAACATTTTTAAAATTTTTCAATATTGAATAACTCAATTTCAGTATTGTAAATTTGGAGACATCACTAGTCGTATAGCACAGCCAAATAAAGTAATTTTTCACGATTAAGGTTTTATCTGTCATGAAATTAATACTTTTAATGTAGATACAAATATGCGTACTAACAAATTTGATAAATTATAATCACTATTTGAGTTTCTTGTGGATCCGATTCTATTCCATTAAAAGAATTTTTTTGTGCTTATCCATTTCTGAAAATTTTAGTGACTTATTTTTCTCTTCTCGTATGAAAAGGTAGATGCGATAAAATTTTATGTAAAATTAAATACATCCAAAAATAGAGTTTATTTTGGATACTACATATATCATTGATATCTATATTTCAATAGTAAAAAATGTGTTAATCCAGATAAATATTAATCATACAGAAAATGAAGATATTGAATTTATCAAAACGTCAAAGTCAAGTGCAATTAAGAAAAATTCTAGAAAAGTGTTGTCATTTATAATTTTTGGTCTACTTATTCACATTCCATTCAAAATATTGCTGTAAATGAGCATTAACTTTTCAAATCCAATGATGAAAATGTTTTAAATCACTAATATAGTAATTTTTCAATGAAAGTATTTAACCCTTTACACGTAAAAGAGTAACAGTAGTCTTTTATTTTCAAATGAATAAAATTTATTCAATGAATACCAACATATACCAATTTGGATATTATTGATTTTTGCATGCTTATACTGAACATATAATATTTCTTTTAGGATATTTCTCCATTTGTGCCACCAATAATTATTACTCAAGCACCTCTCAAATCAACAATTTCTGATTTTTGGACAATGATACTAGAACAGCATGTCGAATTTGTCATGTGTCTTCTCAGTGATAGTGAGGTATTTATGTGAATTGTCTAGTAGCGGTTATGTTCAAAAGGAATTTCTGGGTTGTTACAGATTGGTGAGGATGTATATTGGCCCACAGAGAATAAAAAAAATATTTTTGTATCTAATATGGTGATATCTATGCAAAGTATTAATAAAAAAAAATATTGGACGGAAAGACTAATTTCTATTAATATTCCCGAAAAAAAGGAAACATCTACCATAATGCATTTACAATTTACGGACTGGTGTGGAAGGTACATACATTTATTTTGATCAAAATGATATTGATGGAAATTCAGAACGCATGTATTTTTTTCATTTTTTTTTTAAGTTGCGAACTTCTAGTATTGAATCTGCTATAAAAAATACAGCTAATTCAGACAAACTTGTTATAATCTTATTTTCTAATTTCATACTTTGATTATATGAAAGACTAAATGTGACTCAGTTTAGAGCATCTTATTCTGATATTGCTTAGCCATATTTAATACCTCTTCATCCTTCAACTCTATTGACATGATTTTGTTCACGGAATGATAAGTTTTTATTCTTTAATTAGTTGGTCATCATATATTTTTGATAAACCTCACAAATGATTATTATTTGTATTCAGATTATTTTTTTATATAAATTATGCTACTTATTTCATGAATTTGATGAGGATCGCAATTTAGAAATATATTTATAGCTTATTCCCAGTGTCTCCGGATCCATTTGTCAGATACGTTATGGAATTTATCACCTTGTACCAACAGCAGCGACACCATTCGAATCCTATGGTCATACACTGCTCATCTGGAATAGGAAGAAGTGGAGTAGCGTGCTTATTGTTGTTTGCTATTTTGGAAGTTACCAATAACTCGTCTACTCTAGCTGACTTGACTTCTTTAACGAATAAAATTACTTCATTCAGGAAAAACATTTTGCGAGATAGGGAACATCTAAAATTTGCTTATCAAGCATTCTTAATTTACATGAAGCAGAGTGTTTCAGATGACGGTAAGGCCTAATTAAAAATTTAGCTTTCCTATAAATTCTTGAGCTACATGAAAACTTTATTGATGTCAACTAGGTATAGAGTATAGATATTTTCTCTTAGTATTATATTGATTACGAGAATGATAGTTCCAACTATTCACTTTCTTTATAGTTGTTCACTTGTTGTATCAGAAATTTTAAAAATGAAGGAATGTGCTATCTCAATATTGTATCTATTATTAGCGCACCATTGATGCTGTTCCTTAATTTATTGATTTTTGTAGGTACTCCAATGAAATTGTTAGACACTCCATTGAAAGAGGAAAATTATCCATTGAATTCAACAAAAAATGATCCCCTTAATACTTTAGATGCATTCTGGGCCAGTAAAAGAGCTAATAAATAATTTTGTGATTATATGACTTACTTCTTATTAATTTTTATGGTAGGTATTTCTTCAATTATACCAGCATAATGTATATAATTGAATAAATTTTAATAATAATAATTTGGTTTCTATTTACTTCTGGATAGTATCGAATGGTCCTCTGAAACTAATGAAATAGGTATATTACAGTCGTAATTACATGCTAGCCTAGTACTTAAAGGAAATAACAACCAAAGCATCCTAAACTGTTGATTTTCTCAACAAAAAAATATTCTAGGTAGAAAAACAAAACAAGTGTTACATAATATGAATTTTTCTTTTAATATTTCATTTAATGGTGCCCATATTGAACCCTCCGTTTATAAACTGGAAGTTTGACCTATGTTTAGAAGCAGAAGTCGGAAAATGAAGGGCTCAGAATGGCCTGAACACTTACCGTTATTAATTTTGCTTTATCTTAAGCCGTTTTAAATGTATCAAATATTGTGAATCGAAGTAACCTTTACTTGATAGAAATTCATATTAATAAATAAGAATTCGTTTATGTAAACTTAATTTCCACTATATTTACTATTAAATGACGATTGTCGTCGGTTGCTTTTTGATTAAATTTGTATTTATGTAAAATTTTAATATATGCTTAATTGCTTATTTTAAAATAAAGTTATTGCTTATAATCTCTGATCCAGAGCTAAGGAATCTGAGTTATTTGCAGTGGCGGCTCGTGAGGTTTTGGTTTGAGGAGGCTACAAGAGGTGTTAAAAAATACACCATAGGCGAAAATTTTTAGGATTTCAAGGTCAACCGCCTTATAATTTAAAGAAAATCAAAGTAAAACAAGCACCCTAAGCTATTAATTTGTTTTCACTTTCGAGTGTCTACCTTGAGACCTACAACTCCTATTTACAATATTCACAAAAACTCTTCTCAGCCAATTAATCAATTCATCTATTCATCAAATTTTTTTTTCTTTCACAAAATAGGTACCTACCTACCTACTTAACGAATTTGTTAACAGCTGGTGAGAGCAAATAAAAAGTTATTATATATTTTTGAAGATTAGCGGGATTCTGCGATCTTTAACGTTAGCAAAATGATCTATAATATCCTCATAAAATTTTTTGTCTTTCGCCAAAAGTTTTACCCATTCCTTTTCAATAGACAACAAACTAATATTTTTCAAACGATCCTGGCTCATTGAATTTCGTAAATAAGTTTTGATTCTCTTAAGAGTGGAAAACGAGCGCTCTACGGAAGCCGATGTCACCGGGATAGAAACAATTAGACATAAGAGTTTATAAACTTGGGTAAATCTTGATTCAAATCATTATCAAATATTTATTTTTAATAGTCCTCACATGATTTTCATTTTTCCCCAAAATTTCATTGTCATTATAAACAACACACAGTTCACTTTTTATGGCCACCTTATCAAAAAAAGTGTATTTTTGACATAAATTTTCCAAAAGGTTATTTGGAAAATTAGCCGAAAATCCGGTTAACAAATTTTTATTGAGTAAGTCGAAGAAATGCAGTTCTTTCAAATCAGAGAACCTTATTTCTATTTGACCCCTAATAGTATCCAAAATTTCATAAAATATTTGCTTATAGTGAAGCTCCATATCTGCGTAACTGAATTTCTTTCGTTTTGGGCTAAATTGAGTCGTATCATCAGTAGTTTGAAATACAGAAAATAGTTTTTTAAAATAAACTTCTGCACGAAATTCTGAAATTTTTTCCAAAAGAAACTTGAGCCGATTTCGTGAGTAAATTACGTCTGAAAACTTGTGCTGTAAGATTTGAAAAACTATTTCTGTTTGTTCAAAAATTAATTTGAAGATGTTTAAAAAATATATAAATTCTTTATCTTGTAAGTAAGATATTAATCCGCGTGCTGTATTTAATGTTACTTTATCGGTGAAAAATTCCTCACTTTCAACTATAGAATTAAATCCTCAAATCCTAAGCGGCCCCAAACAGAGACATTTTCACTAGTATAAAGTAAACACTGCTAACAAAATAATTTATTTTTTACCTGTGATCCGGTTAGGCAAGGATGTCTCTCATAATTCCTTGTATTAAAACCGCGGTTTTGTTGTCTGTTACGCTGCACCAAATTGTTTAATTCAGGGGTAGGTCGCAATGTTTTTATCAAAACTTTATCCTCATAACTTAGTGCACTAAAGTTATGGGATAACAAATATTCCACTAAGTCACCATTGAAATCTTTGAAATTAACTTCAGTAATCTAACTCATTTTGAAACAATACGCGAGCAATATAAGTAAACAAGCTGTTGTCGGCCATTAGTAACTACGATCACACTACGATTAAATTAATGCTTTCCAACGAATTCACTCGATTTTACCCGAAATTCTATAGTTGTGATTGGTCGACATTGTATGAGACTCAGGCTCCATCGGTGTTGCCATTTACATGTGTTTTGCTTTTCTATTGCAATGAAGTATTCATTGGCAGTATTCGCACCGTTGTTTGCTTTTCTGTGGCAGGCATAATGAACGTTGAGAATATACCTTTCTAAGCCTCCGCAGCGTTGCCACAAATCTTGAAATGAATGAAATGCAGTAAATGTAAATACCATTATATAATGTAGGTTGAAAGGAAGGTAGGTGCATAAAATAATATGATTTTGATTAATATGAATATGCTGACTATTCAATATGATATATCAGTGATACACGGAATATTATTGAGGAGGCTTAGCCTCCTTTGACTAGCCGCCCCTGGTTATTTGGTATTTGTTTTATCTATCAATCGGGATATGCAGACAAGCTTAATATACCTAATATATTATCATAACTTGCCTATAGAAAAAAATTATCTTCACTAATATAGTCCCCTTTTATATACAAATTTCAATTTTGTATGGTGTTCTCGGTACATATAGGAGATACAAAAAAAAATGGAGGGCGTATTTTCGAAACAAATTCACTGGCGAAAACCTAAATTTGCTATCGTATTTTTGTTTCCAAATTATAAACAATTCGACTTTTAGATGTTGGATCTTGAATAAATTGTATAATCTGGGATTCATGGGCATCTTTCTTGACTGGATGAAGAGTTATATTTCTAAAAGGCAAATGAAGGTAAAAATTAAGGATCACTGGTCTGATGAGAAAAGTACTGATTTGGGAGTCCCACAGTGCTCCGTGCTCGGTCCACTCTTATTTCCTTTATTCATTAATGATTTTCCCGATTATTTAGAGGCGGATAAATGTACACTCTTACTGTAATAATTTGAAAAATGGTGTGAATATTTGAACACCACTTAAACAAAATGTTTAATTTTGAATCGACCTGATACTATGAATAAAGAAATAGGGTGGTCTTTACATGTAGATTCTGTGGCTAAAAAACTGAATTCGTCATTCTATGCCGTTAATAATTAAGAATTGTCTATCTACTGCGTCTATTATGGATGTATAATATTGGTATATATATATAGTAGAAATACAATACTATTTATAATAGTATTGTATTTCTATTGATAGCCAAAGATTCTGCATATTACAAAAATGTATAATTGGCGTCTGCAATTAAGATCGTAGCGCCGGAACGGCTAATATCGGTACTACTCTATGGGCCATTAACGGTTTGTTTACATTGTTTGGTAATGGTATTTACGTTCATTTCATTTTGAGTATTCTAATATTTAGCTTCGTAATTTCTGTTTTTTTGAAATTCGTATTTTCCAGTGGTTCATTGTGTTTCGGTTGAGGATAATATTATCTCTGTTCAACAGTAGATAACCTATCTACATCAAGTTGAAATTTACACTGAGTTTTTATCATTGAACATGAAAATCAATAATAAAATAAAGGAGAGGACGAATAAATTAATTGGTAAGAGTAACTATGTATACATCATGACAAGGCTGTATGATAGAACAACTATTTATTAAAAAAATAAAAAAACTTTCAAAAGTTTCGAGAAAACATCTCTGACATGTCTACTTTCATTACCAACTGAAGAGGTTTTGAGTATAATGGACAAAACTAAGTACTTTCCAGCAAAACTGAAAGAAACAATGTGAAATAAAGGAAGAATTAACATGAATACTCTGCTTGAATGGTTTGAACGTAATAAGTTATTATATTTTTTTAATTTTCCTGACGTATAACAGCTCTCCTAAAAGTACGGTGGACTTCTGAGAGTTAAAAATTGCATTGTATAATTCTATATGGAAAAATCCACAAACTTACTGCAGAGAAAATAATTATTCTCAGCAAACTGTAAAGAACAACTCTCTTATGTTCAGACACTTTTTTCAATCTTCAAGTTATGAATCCACACCTTTCTTCTGTCCATAATTTCCTTTTTTCCAAACTTTGTTTGGAATACAACTTTGAATTGTCCAGCTTTCGGAAAGGTATGTGAGCAATATTCGGTTTTTTTTTGCCCAATATGAACAATAGGATACACAGCAATAGTGATTAATCTCTTCTGAACGTTTGTAAACGATCCCAAACAAAATTAAACACAATTAAAACTCCACAACTTCTCATATAAAATACACGTAAAAAGATGTAAACAAAGCAATCTATGGCCCATGCGTTAGTAATATTCGACACCGTTAGGGAGCGTATCGCTTATCTACGTTCGCCAATAGAATAATTTTTTAACTAGGTCCTCGAGAATCTTATAAGCGTGTATTTAATGTAAATAAAATATATATATATATATATATATATATATATATATATATATATATATATATATATATATATATATATATATATATATATATATATATTGATATGGTTTCTTTATTTGCAATATTAATATAGAAATATATGGTATAATATGAAAAAAAATTGATCAAGGAAAGGAAAAACATCAATAAACTTAAGCAGGTATTAGAAAATGATAGATGATTATAAATATACATGTATACCTAATCAATGATATATGATTTGAACATACAAAAAGAAATAAGTATGAAAATTGTTAATTAATGTAATGTTATTGAAATTTTAAGTAATGTGAATTTAAATATGTAAAACTGGTTAACAAAGAAGATTGATGTAAATGTATTAATTATAAATATTCAAGATCAACTTTTAAAATCAATAATATATTAGAAATTCTTATAGAATGTCAAAAACATAAAATGTCAGTAATCCTTGGAAAGAGATATATCAAGTATTTCAATAGAAATTCATTAAATATCAAATATATAAGAAAATACAAGTAATTAAACTTTTAAAAGATTAATTAGAATAAATTGTTTCAAGATAACAGACTTAATTTATGTAGAATACATATAATTCTGGAAATCATATATAGGTATCGTAGAAACGACTAAATTTGAATATCAGATAATAATTTAATTTCAAGACATTGAAGATAGATAATCATATATAAAGGCATTAGAAGAATTTAATTAATTGTTTCAAATAGAAAATTGCTTTAGAATAATATAATAAAGGAGAATTTCAAGTTAGAATATAAAATTATATAGATAGAAATGTCAAATTTTGGAAGAATAAATAATAACTTAATTAACGGATAGAATATTGAAATTTTTAGTACAAAATGATCAGAATATTATGTAGTTGAGATTAACTAAATCATTTAAGTCCAGAAATATGTTTTTATTTCAAATTTATTAAAAAACTAAACAAATGTCATTAAAGTTTTTAAAATAATCAAGTTGAAGTAGAGTTTGAAAAATTTTAAATTATCAGAAAGAAACTGTTATTATTGAAAAAATTTCCAAAATTATTGTATATTTAATTAAATTGAATGATATAAAAATATTTACATTACCTGTTATTACAATATTTAAAATATTATTAAATTCATCAGAAAGGAAGTCGGAATTTTCTAGAATGTTTTACTAAGGCAATGTGATTTTTGAATATAACATATATAAGAGGGTAGAGCACACTTCCTGAGCCAGTTCCTAAATTGTCTTCAACGAAGAATCATTGTTGGTTGATATGAAAATATAAAGTATAATAGAAGCTGAAAGTTATAAAATTGTAATAAATCATCGATATAAGTGATATATGGAACTAAATAATACCTGTTTGTGAAGTAAATGTTTATTTAAGTGGCAGAATTGTGAAATTTTTCTTGTGTATTGAAATCACAACAGAAAATTTAGTGAGGTTCACGATACACATACACACGGTATGCTATTGCGCATGAAAGTGTTTTCTCTCTTGCCGCGTGTGACGTCATGCTCGAGGAAACGCGAGGAAGTTGTTCGCTCGTTCCAATGTAATTTCGCGGCGGACGTTCAAATTTTATTGAATTTAAAATTATGGTGGTTGATTTTTTTTGATTAAAACTGATTTTTTCAGTTATTATTACTTTGAAAATAATAAAAATAGAAGTTTTTTGAATTCATGAAAGATGAAAAAATGCTAAGATTTTTCTGAATAATTTATTACACAACACAAAATCAAGAGAACGTTAAACAAAAAAAAATTATTTCCTGAAGTTGGTAAATTTCGCCATTTTTTTGTCTAGTTTCCTTTGAGCATTCTTGAAACTGATTTTTCTGTTCAAGTCTCGCAATCTTATATATGTTCGAGTTCTGGCAAAGTACAGGACAACTTCGTAAGGCACAGATGAGGATTTTATTCGTGACATAAGAATACTGAAATCAGAGGACTTTTTCCTCATTTATTATATCACCTTTTAAAATCCCCTCATCGACAACAAAATTGCCTGCCCAACTTCTTAATGTTGACATAGCTGGTAATGGATAATTATTTGCCCTCAAATACCTATAAGCTTTAGAGCTTACACTTCGCAGTGAAATGGCTGAAGCGATATCTTCTGTGGACCAACGAACCATCATATTTTCCTTTGGATTTAACAACTTTTTTATTTGTCCCGGAGTAAACACTCTTGCTAAAAGAGTGTTATATTTTTGGGAAGTGGAAGATTTAGCTTCTTCGATTTGCTTCAAAAGATTTTTGTTCTGTGATTCCAATACGCTTACTTTTTGTCTGAGCTCAACTAGTTCAGCCTGATCTCTCCTGAAAATAAAATAAGTCTATGTTACTTGAAGCTCCACATAACACTACCACAATTGTTTTAAAGATTGACAAAATTCTTAAAGAATACTATTGATACCAAAATAAATAAAATAAAATATTTATTGATATTTATTGATACCAAAATGCAAAAAATTCAAAATAGTGAATCAAAAATTTGCAATATTGCTTTTCACTTACTCAGTATTTGGTAATGTTGGAATTAATTGTTGTTCATCACTTTTTGGAAGCTCTGACTCCTCAGTAATTGTTTCAGTGTTATGTGCTTCTAATGTACAACTTGAAGTACTAGCTGATGACTTCATGATATCTTCCACCGCTTCTCTGCGTCTTCTTTTTGCGATCCTCATGGATCTTTCTTCAGATTTCCGCTTTTGAGCAGTATCTGATGAACTTCCAGGTAGATTTAATGTAGGTACTGCATCAGCCTTTAAATGACGAGCATTCTTTGGGGAGTAATTCAAAAGCCATTGTTTCAGAGGAATTTCAACATACTTCTCTTCAAAATGTATTGAGCAAATCGTTGCTTAAAAGTTAAATTTACTAATGTGTGACCGTCATATTATAATCCTAAAATATACATTATTTTTATGGTGTTGAATGCATTTTTTTCCAAAATGTAGTTTTTGGAGCACAGGGTCTCCAAAAACTAGATTTTGAGAAAACAAAATTGTCAGTTTTATAATCTTAGTAGTTACCTACTTATTATAGACTTTAGTGTGTTCCTTAAATATAACTTAGAATAAATTTCAAACTTACCATTTTTCAGATTTATTTCATCTTCTCTCCGGCAAGCGATTATCCATTGTTTCGCCAAATCTTCTTTCTTTGGAAAGCTAAAGTATTTTATATCGGAACCTTTTGTACTTTGATTACAGTTTTTACACTTAGCTACGGCACAATTTGGCATTGTAAATTATAATTACTCACACACCCACATATAATAACAAAAACACAATACAAATAATGAATTTAGACGTCTTGATACACTCAAAATAATAAAATATTCTCTCCGCACTTGAAAATAACATGTAAACCATGCATCGGCAAGTCAATGCAGTCTCGAACCTCGAATGTGACGTCACTGCGCGTGGCGTACGGAATTTGGCGGAAATAGTGGCATACCGTGTGTATGTGTATCGTGGTGAGGTTGAAAAGGAATATCAGAGAGTCGCAGAACGAGGATAGAAGGCAGAGTAAAGAAGAAGAAAAATTTATTGGACCCATATAGAAGAGAGAACAACCAAAAGTGAAATCATCAATCGTGAGTTTTTAAAATAAATTTATTTTGGCCAATTTGATTTTTAAAAATATTCGCAAATATATTAATTAAAAGGGGGATAAATATAAAAAGGTACCATAATCAAATTTTGTTAGAGAGTTATTGTTATCATTAGTATTTGAATTAAATTTGTATATTGGTAAATTGTGTTAATAAATATTGTTAAAATTATAAATACTTGAATTTATTGAAGTTTTCAGTTACAAAAGTCAAAAATTAAAAAAATAACTAGTCAATTTTAAAGAAAGAGAACCTTCCCTGAGATAAGTTAAAAGAGTCAGATCAAATTAAATGAAATTGAAATATACACAAATGAATATTAAATAAACACAAATAAAGCAAATTATAATTATATATATATATATATATATATATATATATATAT
The DNA here is from genome assembly GCA_030704885.1 of Cynegetis impunctata. NCBI lineage: Eukaryota > Metazoa > Arthropoda > Insecta > Coleoptera > Coccinellidae > Cynegetis > Cynegetis impunctata. Next base: position 248,466 of record JARQZK010003668.1, read on the forward strand.
ATATATATATATATATATATATATATATATATATATATATATATATATATATATATATATATATATATATATGTATATATATATATATATATATATATATATATATATATATATATATATATATATATATATATATATATATATATATATATATATATATATATATATATATATATATATATATATATATATATTGTTACGAATTCGGGTTCGCTAGGATAATATTCCAATAGCTAGATTCAATTAATAAACAAATCAGTATTTATTTACACAACAGTAATTCTGACAATAACCACATTTTTTAAATAACTGTCACTACTCCAAAACACAGGCCTCGATCTTCTTTTTCACACGGTAATTCACTGTAGACTGTCCCCTGCTATATCTTCTATGGTCGCTTTTATATGTCTTGTCATTCTTTCGAGAAGCTTCCAGAATGTTCTAGTCTTCGAATTAAGACGGCGGTTACTTCAACGTTCATCGAATATTCCAGAACACACAGAGCCATTTTCGTAACACTGCCCCCCTCTTAAGTTTGATCGTCCCGATCAAAATCTTCTGGTACACCTCCCCCGTGATACTTTGCTAGCCTATCTAAATGTACAACTTTAGGCTTCGTCCTAGGAGTGCGTTGGATTCGGTAGACAACATCATTTATCCTCTTTTTGACTTTATAGACTCCTTCCTAATTCTGGCTCAATTTAGGCGATAGCCCTTTCTTTCGCTGGTGATTGTACGACCATACTAAATCTCCATCTTTAAATCCAACTGAGTTCGCCCTCAAATCATACCAGGTCTTCATTCTGTCAGTACTAGCATCTATCTTATGCTCATGGATCTTTCTTAGGTGCAGTCTCAATTTATCTGCATAAGTCTTTACTTTCAATGGTGTATCTTCGGGAGTACCGAACAGCAAATCACATAGCAAACGTAATTCTCTACCAAAGAGTATCTTTGCTGGAGTATGGCCTGTGGAATCATGAACCGATCCTCGATAAGCCATCAGCAGTACTGGCAAATGTCTATCCCAATCCTTTTGGTGATCAGCCACAACCTTCGACAGGTATCGTTCCATGGTGCTATTGAATCTTTCTACCATTCCATCAGACTGTGGATGTAATGGATTGGTTCTGGTCTTTCGAATGTACAATATCTCCATCACTCTCTTAAAAACTTCGCTTTCAAAGTTTCGTCCCTGGTCTGAGTGCAATTCCAGTGGAACTTCGTATCGGGATATGAACTGATCTACCAGTACACGAGCGACAGTGTCAGTCTCTTGGTTCGGAAGAGAATTGGCTTCTGGCCACTTGCTGAAGTAATCCATGACAACCAGTATGTATTTATTTCCATCGTTAGAAGTTGGAAATCAACAGCGATCCTCTCAAATGGAAGCCCTACATTGTATTTCTCCATTTTTCCACGAGTTCTCTTTGGGGGTCCCTTAGCGGCTGCACATGTTGGACATTTTCTGCACCAAGCTTCTACGTCATCACGGCAGTAGAGCCAATAAAATATATCCCTTATCCTTGCAATTGCTTTATTCACGCCAAAATGGGCCCCTGAGCTTCCACCGTGAATTTCCTGTAGAAGTTCTTGCACTTTGCTGGTTGGTACCACTAAGAGGGTTTTGATTTCTTTACCATCCGGACTTTTCCATTTCCTCTTCAGTAACCCATTTTCAAAAATTAAGGAATCCTATTGGGCCCACAGTGCCTTCGTTTTAGCGCTCAATGTTGAAATATCTTTTCAAGTGGGTCTATGGTCGAGTCTTTTCCATTCTCTGAGATGCTTTATTTCAGGATCTTGTTCCTGAGCCTCAATTAATTCTTCTGTCGTCCATCCCTGCTTCAAATCGATGGTAGTTCTCCTTAAATTGATTATTCCTTCTTTCATTGCAATTTTCTTGCAGTGGCGACAATTGCATGGTCGTCTGGATAAAGAATCCGCATTATTATGGATTTTTCCTCGTCGATGTTCTACTTTGCAGTCATATTGTTGCAGTCTTTTTATCCATCTTGCGATTTGGCCCTCTGGAATCTTCATCTGCAATAACCATTTGAGTGCTGCATGATCAGTCCGAACCAAAAATCTCCTTCCATTACTTGTGAAAATGCTCTATGGATTTTTTCAGAGCTAACAATTCCTTTCGAGTAACGCAATAGTCTTTCTGATTTGTTGAAAGTTTTGCTGTAATATTCGATGACTCTTTCTTCGCCTCCTTGTACTTGTGACAAAACAGACCCAATGCCCATATTGCTAGCAACAGTATCGAGAATAAATAGTCCCGAAGTCTGTGGATACGACAAAATACGGCTTGAGCAAAGTGCAGCTTTAAGTTGTCGAAATGCTGCCTCACACTCTCTTGTCTAGTTGAAGGTGGCTTTATTTTCTGTCAGTTTATGTAATGGTTTAGCTATATCAGCAAACTTATCTACAAATCTCCGATAATATGTACATAGTCCTAGAAAACTTCTAACCTCATGTTTGTCTTTCGGTCTTGGCCATTCTCTTACTGCTTCGACCTTATCCTCTGATGTATGTATTCCGCTAGATGATATTGTATGTCCTAGAAAATATACCTGATTTTGAAATAGACAACACTTTTTATAATTCAATTTCAAATGAGCATTCCTAAATCTGCTAACATTTCTTTCAGATTTTTCAAGTGGCCTTCGAAGGATGCTCCCACAACCATCACCTCATCTAGGTATACTCAACAGGTTTTCTAAGTTAATTCTTTCAGAACCAATTCCATGAGTCGTTCAAACGTTGCCGGTGCATTGCATAACCCAAAAGGCATAACATTAAATTGGTACAATCCACTTCCAGTTGAGAAGGCAGTTTTCTCTTTATCATCAGGGTGGATCTTTACTTGCCAGTATCCACTCTTTAGATCTAATGTCGAAAACCACTTCGAATCAGCCAGTGTTGTGAAAGTGTCATCTATTCTGGGTAGTGGATAGCTATCTTTCTTGGTAACATCATTAAGTTTCCAATAATCGACACAAAATCTCGTTGTCCCATCCTTCTTCTTAACTAGAACAACAGGTGCTGACCATGGACTTGATGACTCTTCTATTACTCCCTTCTCCTTCATGGATTCGATTAATTCAGCTACTTCTGATTGTTTAACTAATGGAAGTCTTCGAGGAGCTTGTCATATAGGGTGGGCATTCCACGTGTCGATCCGGTGGGCAACTAAACCAGTTCCTTCGAGTTCTTGGTCTTCAAAGAGGACGCTTTCTTCGTGGCCAATTTTATCTGTTCTGATGATAAATGTTTCCATGAAGTCTCCAATTTAGTGAAATTAACATACTTCTTCTTAGTTTCCTGTATATCAGCTGGTTCCTCACATCGAGCTATCCACGACACTGGTTCCAATGTAGCCACTGTTTTGCCTTCTTCAATATTTAGCTGTTCGTTACTAATATTAGCTACTCTTACAGGGATATTTCGTTTTGTCAGAGATAAAGTCCTAGCCGTTAGAAATTTACAGTCTAATTTAGGTTCAATGAGTCCAACACACCACCCAGGATCGTGTTCTAGTCTAACATAGATAATATGCTCTGAGCAAGCAGGTATCTTATAGGCTTGAATTGTTTTCAGACTTACTTGATTTTCATTGGAGCCATAGTTTGGAATGAATTCCTCATTTCCAATCTTTAAAATAATTCCAGTATTCTTCTCGTAGACTAATCCATATTTATTCACAACGTCCATACCCAAAATAAAATCATCAGTAATGTCTGCTACAAGAACTTTGTGTGGGATCTGCAATCTTCCCCCAATTTCCAATAAAATCTCAGCTTCTCCTTGAATATAGCTCCTCTGACCAGTTGCTGTCTTCAGAGTTATATTGTACCTGATTGGAGTAATTTTAGATGTTGGTAATATATCAGGCCTAACCAGTGATACTTCAGCGCCAGTATCAACAATTACCTTCACAGGTTGTCCTGAGGTTGAGCCATTAACTGATAAGCTTCCACCTGCAATGCCTCTAATGAAAACGGTCCTGGGGGCTTTTACTTCTCCAGTCAGTTTTCCTGATTCCTCCTAGGTGCTGGTGAGGATGATATTCCTCTGTTTCTGTTATCATCTCTTCCTCTGTTCATTCTGGAACGACATTATCTACTAGTAACATTCACCCTTAAAAGATACTCGGTTCTTTTCAAAGGAAGAAATAAGTTTGTCTAACCGTTCCAATACTACTCCAAGTGTTTTATTTTCCTCTACTTCCAGTTTTCGAGCTCTGTGTGTTGCTTGGTTATCACAAGATGTTAGTTTTGCTGTTTAAAATTCTAGAGCCCTCACTAAAGCATCATTTCCTGTTCATGGTCTCAAAATTTTCAGATGTTGAATCAGGTCGGTGTCTTTTAACCCATTAACAAAAGATTTGACACTCAATTGCTCAAGGATATCATCTGGACCTATTGGGTAGGCTAACCGAGTTAACTCTTCTACTTAAATTTGGCCTGAAATTCTTGCAGTGATTAATTTGCCAATTGATACCTACCTTCTAATTGAGCCTGGTACAACATTTCTTTATGATCATCTCCATATCTCAACTCTAGTGTTTTTATTAGAGTTATGTAATCTTCCTGCTCTTTTACTGACAATATTTGTAACAGTTCTGCAGCTTTACCTCTGAGGGACAAAACCAGTTCTACTGCTTTCAGTTTATCTGCCCAAACATTAGCTTGGGCTGCTGCTTCAAACTGCCGTTTGAATATTGGTCAGGAAGAATCTCCATCAAAAGTAGGTGGCTTCGAAACTTTCTGTCTGGAGACTGGATTTGAAATTACTTTTGGTTCATTTTTTCCACTGTTGATATTCGCTTTTCTAAATCTTTCAATACCTGTGATTCACGTTCTTCTAAATTATGCAATTTCTCCTCCAGGTCTTCTTTCACATGTACTATTTCTTCAGTTATTTCACCTCTCAATTTCTCATTATCATCCTTCCTACGTTTTTCGAGGCCTTCCAGGATTTTCTGTGATCTTTGTAATTCTTGCTCTCGACGTTTCTGTTCATCTAGTTTTTTTTGCTCTCGACGTTTCTGTTCATCTAGTTTTTCTTGCTCTCGACGTTTTTGTTAATCTAGTTCTTCTTGCTCTCGCCTTTTCTGCTCTTCCAATTTCTCCCGTTGACGTTGTTCCTTTTGTTCGTCGAGTTTTTGCATTAGTTTTTCCATCATCGATTCCATTTTTCTGGTTATTGGCGTCCCACACTTCTGACACCAGTTGTTACGAATTCGGGTTCGCTAGGATGATATTCCAATAACTAAATTCAATTAATAAACAAATCAAGAGGGACTCCGTGCACTATGTTGTCCTACTAGCGCTTAGAGACGCTCACGCTTTGGCCATTAAAGGCGAATGTCAGATCTTATTTTTACGCTTAGGTAGGCAAAAGCACGATAGTTCACGCAAATACCGTGCGCGTGCATTTCCCTGCAAATTTATTAATTATCGACACAAAAGTTAGGCTAGCTGACGCTTAGTGTTAAGCGTTTGTGAGCGCGAGTCGACCACAGAAAGCTTATAAGCGCTTAAAGCGTGTAAGCGCCCAACGCAAATCCACACAGATGGCCCTGGCCCCTAATCCCATTGAGGCTGGCTTCAGACTAGGCGGAACGCGGAAATGTCAAATCTGAATTTTTAGACCAATCGAAACGTTCGTAACGATTCCCAAGGTCATTCCGCGTTAAATTGTTGAAATTTAGTCAACATTTGACATTTCCGCGTTCCGCCTAGTCTGAAGCCAGCCTAAGAGCTTGTATTTATGCGGATGACCTTGTGATATTCACGAAGGGCAAAAATATAGATTCGGCTACAAAATCGCTTCCCAGCTTTCTGCATAAACTGACTAAAAGGAGTTCTGAGACGGGTTTTCGCTCTTCACCTCAAACGACACAATGAATGCTTTTCAGTATTAAAAAAGAAGTTACTTTGCCACAGCTAAAACTATGTGAAAAAACTCTACATTCAAAGATTCTCTAACATTTTTTGGTATGAATCTAGACAATAAATTGGGGAGCGGATGGTCTTTCTCTATTACTGATTTACAATTAATCTTTAATAAGATCACTTATCGATTACGGATCCATCGCTTACAACTCAAGTAGTAATTCAGCTTGGCATAACCTAGAAGTAATACAAAATACTGCATTCAGAATAGTTCTTGGTGCTCTCCCTAGCACATCAGTCAAAAGTTTGCAATGGGAACTTGGTGAACTTCTCTTGAATAAGCGCAGGATACTACTGAACTAATAGACCATTCTATGAGAAAATCCGTACATATTCACAAAAACTCCAGCTAACTATGCCACAAGTATATCCTCAAAATCATAACTTTACACCCTGGCTACTGAAGTTACCTAAAACCATCACAATATTGAAAGATTATAGCAAAAATGAAATCAATCCAATCCTTATTAAAACTAAGCTAAGAGAAATATTACATATTTATCCTAAATAGCAACACATTCATACTGACGCATCAAAATCATCAACTGGTGTTGGAGCTGCTGTAATTACTAAATGCGCTTACTCCCTACTATCTTCTACAGGTATACTATCAGCAGAAATGTATGCAAATTACAGGGCCTGTAAATTAATCTAAAATATGATATACAACGATTTCATAATACTTACGGATTCCCTAAATCCATCCATACAATACAACACATATATATATATATATATATATATATATATATATATATATATATATATATATATATATATATATATATATATATATACAACATCCAATTGCTTTCAACATCCATTTCGAACATCTGATCAAATGCGAAGCGAATCCTAGATGCTTAGTTTATACATAATAAGGATTTAACAGTTGTACATTTGCTAATAGATTGTGTTAAATCCAATAACGAAAGAATAATTTTGAAATTAAAAACAAATCCACTTGACAACATCGCACTGTTCTCTTTTTAGCCTCGGGTAACCTTTCTGCAGGTGGAGAAAAAAGATTGGAATGGGTTAGTTTCTTTCGTAGTCTAGCCGCAGTGTGTTGAAACCATGCTAAATAATATTCAGATAGCTTATTTTCTTTATTAGATGCTTATGTTATTAATACACTAATCAATATTCAAGTTTTTTTATAATAAAAAAGTGCTTGTATTTGATTGAATGATTCAATCAACGAAGGAAAGTTTTGCGTTAGCTACAAGATGAAGTCATGTTCTGTTTTTTGAATAGAAACAGATTAAAGTAGTTTATCTTATTGACAAAAAATCTCCAGGTTGTATCCTTGCTTGTATTCATTTCTATTTTTTTTTTGATAGATCATCAAATTTGGAGTATATAGATAAAATGCAGGTTGATATTTTACACAATCTTCCATGAAATTCCAGTAAAATGAGCGAAATGTTACCTATAGATTTTCAATTAGTTGTCAAGTACAAGAGAATCAACAAAACATTCAAAAATGCAGTAAAATTACATAGGTAATTCACTTTGGGAAGAGTATGGAAATGTTACAAGCACAAACCTTGCGATGAGTACATCAATTATAAGTTTATTATTTGAAATAGTGAAAATTATGACCCTTCCCTATATTGAAACCAATAAGACAATCAGGCTCAATGTATTTGTTACTTAGTTGTATACATTGTATAGTAACAACTCGAAATACTCAATTTCATATATTTTCAGATAATCTAATCTTGATGTGTTGTCTTTTATAACCACCAGTCACGAGGAATGAATAAAATAAAATAATGTGAAATATATATATATTTACATAAATTCAAATACAATTTATTGGAAAAATACATATAAATAAGACACTTTTTGTGCAAAATAATAGCATGTTAACATCATAATTTGAAATGATATAATTCAAAGTATCTGATTAGGATTCAGATGTTGAAATACCTGTATATTCTTCTCCATTTTACAATCTGTAACACACCCAAATTCAGCATGCAATATTATAACTTCCTTCATTATTTGAGAGAGGTTATTATTGATCGTTGGGGGGATTTAATTTTTGGGATAAAACATTTGGGATTTATCTTTTGCCATATCTATGAGTGTCTGAGCTGCTTGGAATGGCTTACCGTAATCGGAAGCAAATTCTTCCATTTTTTTGACTATTCTGTCCGCTCCATAGTAGTCTATCCATCTAAATGGTCCACCACTAAAGGGGGGAAAACCAAGTCCAAAAACAGCTCCAATATCTCCCTCCAGTGGACTTACTAGAATTTTCTCTTCTAAGCATAAAACCGCCTCATTCACAAACCGCAGAACCATTCTCAATTGTCTATCCTCATCTGTCACTGAGCCTTTGGGTTGTATGCTGAATTTTTTTATTATTTCTAAGCCTTCAGCATTGATTACTTTCCTTTTGCTTCCTTTCTCATAAACGAAAATACCTTTTCCGGATTTTCTTCCCAAGAAACCAGACTTGACGAAAGTTTTCATAATCTCCAAATCTCCACCACCAAACCTCTCACCAAAAGCCTGAAAATCGAAAATTTATCACAGCAGATGTCAATACTCATAAATTGCGATGATTTTGTTCAAGTGAACAGATGAAACCCCTATGTTCATAATTTGAAAGTGTTGCCTTTAAATGCAAACAAGGACATCTGCTTCAATATGCTCATCTAAGTGTGGCCAATATAATAAACACCACCAGCCATCGTAGGATAATTCTCATTAGAATATCACATGAATGTTTGTTTATAACTTTCTCTCTAACTGATAGCAGAAACTTGAACTGTATAGATTTCATATTGGAATGTATTCAGTAGAAATTGATGTTTTAGAATTTGAAATAAGTCTAATTAACGATGAGTTCAAAATTCAGAAACAAAAATTAAACTCGCTTATTTCGAAAAAATCTTTTAAAGATATAATTTCATAAATTAAGTATTCTACCACTAATTTTTCAATTCTTTGACCACTTTATCTAGTAGAATTTGAAGCGATCTTAACATAGTTTAGAACCCACTCTTTCAAAGATCAATTTTGAACAACTTGGTATCGATATCATCAATCATCAAA
>JARQZK010003668.1:262500-280000 GCA_030704885.1 Cynegetis impunctata
TGTATGGTGCTCTACCCAGGGCCTGGGTGGCTACTGGGAGCGTCGGCAGGTGGCGGATAGCCGAACGACCTGCAGTGCTGGCTGTGCTATCCACAGACACGCTGCAGGTTACCACCGAATAATCAATAAGGTGGCGCTGACCGACCCTCCAATCTAAGGTGTTATGCGATCCGTGCCTATGGATGCATGGCGGTGGGAGAGCACCGTCGTTAACGGAGCCTCGAGGATACTGGGCGACCTCCTCGAGTAATAGCCTTGCCACGCCGTGCGGGGCTCCGGCGTGGTCGACTATTTAATTCCCTTGCTTTTCGTGGGAACAAGATGGAAGATTTAAAGAAAAAAACAAAATCGCGGGAAGTCACCGCAACCCAGGATGCTCAAGAGCGTCCTGGCACCTCTCGCACTCCGAGCTCACCTCGGGAAGCAGAGAGGAAAAAACAAGCAAGAGAAGGAAAACCTTCGGAGCAAGCATCCGGTAAAGGTTCTTCCTCGAAGAAACCCTCCAAAAACAACCGGAGGAAACAAGATCTGCCACCCTCAGGCAAGCCTGGTGGTATCGATGATCCGTTGAGAAAGGGCCTCAGCGGAGCAGGAGTAAGATGGTACCTCCGCTTTCTTAAACAGGGCTTGTCACCTGAGGAAGCGAGAAGGAACTCCATCGAGAGGAAGAAGCCTCAAGAGCAATCTCCACAACAGACGGAGAAAAGGGGCCCCAAAACCCAAACTCCCCCTCAACGTCCCGATGTTAAGAGGAGGAAGACAGAAGCGGGAAGTCGCACCGCCACTGCTAGGCAAACTGGGCAAACCACCAGTTATGCCGAAGCAGCAAACACAACAAGAGTTGCAGTGCTCCCCAAAAACTACCCAGGGGAGACGCTGAGTGCTGAGCAACTAACAGCACTTGAAGACGCCATCGTACAGGAGATGGCGCTGGGCGCAGAGTGTAAACTCCAGTTTGGAGGAATTCACTTTCGTCCCGTCACCAAAGAGACGGCAGACTGGCTGAGGGCAAATGCCCCAGTCTGAGCACCTGGGGGGGAGCGGAGCTGATGGTGTGCCTGGGAGAGGATATCCCAAGGGCGCACACCATCACTGTGTTCTTCCCCAGAAGCTCGGACTTCGAAACAGAGAAGGTGCTAGCCCTGGTAAGTACACAGAACATGGGGCTTCACACCCATCTATGGAAAGTGCTGGGGAGCAAGAAGGAGGGCAATGGCCAGCTTCTAAATATAGGGATCGATGACGAGTCCTGCGAGGCCATCAAGAAAATGGGACACACCATTTTCTTTAGGTTCGGGAAAATCCCCGTTCATGGCCTCCGCAAGGACTCGAGTAAAAAGAAGGAGGAAGACGAGGCGGGCAAGAAACCAGCCCCTGAAGCTGTAGAAAATACAGCCAGTGAAGCCGAATCGACTGGGAGTATTAGTAGATTGGTAAGGAAATGGAGGGTTTCAGACGAACCATCTCTCTCCGACCATAGAATCATTATGTTCAACGTGGAAGGGCTTGTAACACAAACATCCTTCACTAGAAATCCTAGAAACACAGATTGGGACAAATACACCACCAATCTAAAATGTAACCTAGAACAGATCAAGTTCGACAGCAACAGTCATATCGAATTTGAGCAGACCCTAGAGGAAGTTAATGGGGCAATCATGGATGCATACGAATCCAGCTGCCCGATAAAGGAAAATAAATCACACAGTAGCACCATTTGGTGGAAAAGCCACCTGTCAAATCTAAGATCCGAAGTCCGCCGGCTATTCAGCAAGGCGAAGCGGCACGGAGACTGGCAGGGATACACCGAAAGGCTGACAGAATATAATAAAGAAATAAGGAAAGCCAAAAAAAACAGCTTTAGGAGCTTCTGTGAGACAATCACATCAAGCCCCGCAGCAGCCAGATTGCACAAAACTATGGCAAGAGGCAGAGAGCAAGGACCAATGTCACTCAGAAGAACAAATGGTAGCTACACAGAGAATGAAGAGCAACGAGCTCTCATCTTACTGGAGACGCACTTTCCAGGTAGCATGCCATGTGAACCCGGAAGATCACGGGAAGAACCAGGCAGGGCCAAACGAGAAGACTGGGAAGTAGCAAAAACCATATGCACTCCCCAGAGGCTGAAATGGGCAATTAACTCCTTCCAACCATTCAAGTCACCGGGAATTGACGGCATATTTCCGGCCCTTTTGCAAAAAGGGCAGACGGAATTACTGCCGTTCATTATTAAAGCAGCCAGATTTAGTCTGGCGCTCGGGTACATACCGAACACCTGGAGGAGAGCACGGGTAACCTTCATTCCCAAAGCAGGAAGGAAGGACCCCACCCTCCCGAAGTCATTCAGACCAATCTGTCTCACATCCTTCCTACTGAAGACACTGGAGAAGATGGTAGATAACTTCATTAGAACCAAGATACTGAAGAGGGTGCCCTTGCACCCCGGGCAGCATGCATACAGGGCGGGCAGATCAACGGAAACCGCTCTTTATGTGCTCACCGAAAACATCCAGAAATCACTTGAGTATAAAGAAAAGGATATTTGCGCCTTTTTAGACATAGAGGGGGCATTCGACAACACCTCTCACGAAGCAATAAAAAGGGCCCTAATGAACAAGGGAGTGTACAGAACCACATCCAGATGGATGTGCCAAATGCTGGCTACAAGAACGGCCGAAACGAAGGTGGGCGAGAACACCTTTCGGACCAGTACAAACAGAGGATGCCCACAAGGGGGGGTACTATCACCTCTGATGTGGAGTCTTGTAGTGGACGAATTACTCGAAACACTGACCGGGAACGGAGTCACTTGCCTCGGCTATGAAGACGACATAGTCATCATGGCCAAAGGTAAATTCGAAGGAACCCTCTGCGACCTCATAGAAAGGGAGCTAGAGAATACCAGATGGTGGTGCCTCTCGGTGGGATTGAGAATTAACGCATCAAAAACCACAGTGGTACCCTTCACTAGAAGAACAAAGCTTCAGCACTTAAGGACTATTCGTCTCGACGGAGCAGACTTAGAATGGCAGCAAGGTGTGAAGTATCTAGGGCTCACCCTAGACTCAAAACTACTCTGGAACTTGCACGTAGAAAAGATCGTTAACAAGACAAAATCATCACTGATGGTGTGCAGGAACATCGCAGGAAAAACGTGGGGCTGTAACCCATCAATACTGCGATGGATGTACACCATGATAGTGAGACCTATGATCACCTACGGAGCAGTAGTGTGGTATGGCAGAACTGAACTCACCACAGCAAGGAAAACCTTGGAGAAAGTGCAAAGACTAGCATGTCTTTGTATAACAGGAGCAATGAGATCGACTCCAACAGCAGCACTAGAGGTAGTTCTGGACCTCACTCCTCTCCACATCATGGTGAGGAGAACTGCTTGGGGAGCAAACCTCAGGTTGGCTAAAGTTGGACTCAAAGGTGCTGCATACGGTACAAGGGACTCAACCCTTACCGGAAGTGCACACCTTGCTGACCTCCCAACTGACGAAATTACCAGGAAATTTAGTTTCAAGAAATTATTTCGAACGGAACTAAATACCAAGAAGGAATGGAGCATAGAATCCATTCGAGCACTGGAGAAGAATACCATAATATGGTATACGGACGGGTCTAAAACTCCCGAAGGAACTGGAGCAGGAGTCGTTGGGCCTCGTACCAAATACTCAGAACCCATGGGCCAGTTCCTCAGTATTTTTCAAGCGGAAATTCACGCCATAGAAAGGTGCATTCAGTTCAACCTCGATAGGAAATACCGGAAAAAGGAAATTGCGATCCTCTCCGATAGCCAAGCAGCCATCAAAGCGTTGAACTCTTATAACATCAACTCAAAGATGGTTAGTGAATGCCTAGACAAACTAAACGATCTGGGCAGGAACAACAATGTGATCCTCCTCTGGGTGCCGGGGCACGTCGGAGTGAAGGGTAATGAACAAGCAGACACCCTGGCACGAAAGGGTGCGTCAACGCCACTAATCGGGCCAGAACCTTTCTGCGGACTTGGAAAATCTTACTTCCAAGAAGAACTCAATAAAGCTGAAGAAGCAATGAGAGCAACATACTGGCAAAGACTTCCAGGACTGAGGCAGGCCAAAGATCTTCTCGGAAAGTTCAACAGAGCAAGATCGAAGACACTGATTAACCTCAGCAAAACTAGTCTAAAGACAATCACAGGATTTCTTACGGGGCATTGCAGACTCAACTAACACCTAAGGAAGCTAGGTTTAGAGGGGGACAGCACCTGCAGATTCTGCAAGGAACGTCCAGAAACACCTCACCATATACTGATGGAGTGCTATGCTGTGCACCATGAAAGACTGAATACACTGGGATCATACCAGCTGACTGTAGAAGAAATACCACGAATAGACCCCCTTAAAATCCTCAAATTCCTGAAGGTATTGAGGCTTGAGGGGCTGCTGTAAAACGAGAACACATCGAGAAGCAGAAGAAGATGGGGCACAATAGATCTAATAAGGTCGCAGCGCATCGGTCACCATCCACACATACCAATACCATACCAATACCAATGGTGCTCTAACTCCGAATCTCGGATGAGATGTTTGCAAACGTAAAATGTTCTTAAATTTTGCTGCTAGCTTTGATAAATAAAAGAGTTTTTCTTCGTTTCAGTCTTTATTTTACTTTCATTGCAGTTAAGCTAACTCCTACGTGTCATGACTTACTCTTACATAGTTAATAAGATTAACTACTTCCTTGAAAGCCAAAGCAATTATGACAACTGCGACGTATCAATAATATCGCTAAGCAACGACAAGTAATCTGTATTGTTGTTTTCCCTATGTATACCTTGAAATGATTCTCACGGTATATATATATATATATATATATATATATATATATATATATATATATATATATATATATATATATACATATAGGTTGATTTATGTTCGATGGTACCTAAGACGTTAACGGAAAACGAAACGTAGTATCACTCTGAAAATTTGGTTACTTCGCTTCGATCCATCGATCCAAAATATTTTCATTCCTGCGGAGTAATAATATATAAGAAATGTATTAAATTATTTGTTTGTTGTTTTAAGCATAGAGCTCCAATTCAATGTTTATTACTGCAGTAATTAGATTCGTGCAAATCTAGAATTTCAGATGTTTACCAATATGTCCTTTATATTACGTCTGTCTGCAGGAATTTATTCTGAATTTCTACAGGCTTTTCAAAAATCGTGATTTTACTGTTAGACAAATATTGCGTGAAGTGCATATTTTCAGATGGAAGACCTATATTTTATCAAATATTCTGAAAGTCGATTAGAATTACTTTAAATGTACGTCATATTCCCATATCCAAATAGTACGGTTTCCGAAATAAAAGCAAGTTTTTATAATAATATGATTATTATTGTGTATTTGTATTAGGTCCGAGTGCAATCATCTGTTTGACAAGCATATTGTGTATGTTGTTAGCATCGAGACTCATGTGGCCAAGCTCCAGTAGAGGACTTCTTTGATTAATTTCGATTTTTCGAATAAGTAATTTTACGTTTTATGGACTTTCCCTAATAATTTAGTAGCATTCAGCTTTTATAGAAAACGCTCGAACAAGTCAATTTAGTTTTTCAGTTTCTCACATTTTGACAAAATGATTCCGTTTTTTTATTGTCATCTGTCAAAAATATGACATCATCGACATTTTCTTAAATAAAAGTATATGGCATATGATACATGATTTGAAAGCTCTTGCTTCACTCAGTATTTTCCTAGATTTTTATGTGATTCTGTAGCTCGTTTCAAAATAGCGACTGTCCAATTGTGAAAATTATCTGTAATTAACCCCCAGTAAAAAAATAACTCTTTCTCGTTTTATCAGAAAAAATCAATCAATCATACTAAGATAGTACTAAGGGTTTATCATTCAATTCCTGTTTCTTGGCCCGAGCTTGTTTTTTAATTCCATGGTGAGAAACGAAATTCGATATCTCAATGGCATTGCAATAGTAGTCAGTATTGACAACTGATAAGGTTGAACAATAGTGAGATTTTGCGTTGTATTCGAAAATTCGTTTTTTACTAAACCAAAAATGTCGCTAAGAAAAGATCGTATTGAAATTTATATAATAGTTACGGATATCGTCGCAGATCTACTAACCAGGTACGTGAACTCTTCAGTCAAATGCATCCAGATCGAACGCCAATTTCGCAACCCACCCCGTTTGCGAGATTTTAAGAAAAAATGAAGAACATGGCCATGTTAAAAATTTACCTAAAATTGGAAAGCCAAAGAAAGATGAAAATCTTCAGCTTAACGTCATATTAGCTGTTGACGGCAATTCAAAAAGTGCCAGTCGGCAAGTAGCACTTGACATGGGAATAAGTCACAAGTCTGTGCAAACAATTTGTACTACCTGGTAAAAGAGTTAAATGAGGATGATTTCGACCGAACACTGCAATTGTAATCAAGATGAGAACTTTGCCGCAAATATTTTATTCTCCAATGAACCAACTGTTTACCTCAACGGTACTGTAAACAGGCAAAATTATCGATATTGGTGTCTAAAAAATCCACATTGGATTCAAGAAGCTCATTGTCAATTATCTAAGAAACTTGATGTATGGGCCGATATATTGAGGGATATAGTCCTAAGACCATTTTTCTTCCAAGAAAATCTTACTGGTGAAGCGTACTTAAATTTTTGTCAGTTCCACTAGCTTACAATAATCCCAATGTGCGGAATCCAGAAATTTGGCTGCAACAAGATGGAGCCTCGTCCGACAATGTAAGAAAAGTTTGTGAGAATCTGGATTTGATGTTTCCAGGAAAATGGATTGGATGGCGGGGTCCCAGGCAGTGGCGGCTCGTGAGTTTGGCTTCAGGGGAGGCGCAAAAATAATATTGGGACATACATATTTGTGCTTCAATTCAAATATTGAAATATCGATACTTCCAACATCCAGATAAATCTTTTTTCCTTCGATTCCAAAATATGATCCCTGCAGGCTTCAAATATATAACATTTTTCGTGCGATGGATAATGGCGAAATTAGCATATTGGTACTTCTCGACTTTTCCCGAGCTTTCGACGCAATATGTCATGACATTTTGTTCGCAATACTGCATTTTATAGGCCTTGGGGACACAGCGAGACGGATGTTTTAGTGTTTCATGCATGACAGAAAACAATGTGTTAGAGTTGATAATGCTACCTCGGACGAGCTTCGTATTGACAGGGGAGTCCCTCAGGGATCAATTTTAAGCCCATTATTATACGCTGTATATGCTTCTAATCTTCATGGTGCTCTGCAATCATGTAGAGCACAGTATTACGCAGATGACACACAGTTATATCTGTCAAGTTCAGTGGTTCGAATTCAAGCAACATGCACCTTTATCAATGCTGACTTGAAGAGATTCAACGACCTGTCCCTTGCACACTATCTGCACTTGAATTCATTGAAGAGTTATGTTATCTTGCTGGGCTCCAAAACATATATTGATAAAGTGAAGGATCAAGTAGAAATAAAGATTGGGAACGATATATTGCCAATTACAGAAGAGGCAAAAACCTTAGGTCAAATATTTGACACATCGATTAGATTCAGCAGGCATATCTCGCAGTGTATGCAGAAGGCATACGCCAGTCTTAAATTAATTTACTCTAGTCGTCACGAGCTGTCAGAGCAATCAAAGAAGATATTGTGTGAGTCACTTGTGCTATCCAGGTTCCACCACGCTAATGTGGTGTATGCAAACAGTTTGACACAGTACGATAAGCGGAGGATTCAAAGATCACAAAATTCTTGTTTGAGACTGATTTATGGATAGGAAAATTTGAAAGGATTTCTCATAAATTAAGAGATGTAAAATGGCTGAACATGGAGGATACACGAAAGTTGCACCAAGCATGCTTCTTCTGTAAAGTTATAATGAATAAATCCCCACCGTATTTGTATAACAGGATTAATATTCAGATCAGATGTACATAACACCAACATCAGAACAAAAGGATTACTTACACCTCCCGCCCATAGAACTGCATACTTTGAAAGGAGTTTCTCTTTCAATGTTGCCCGAATTTATAATGCACTGCCGGATTACATCAGTTCACTTACTCAACCGATAAAGTTTAAGAAAGAATTATTTAAATATTACTTTTCCTTGCAATGTAAAAATTAGAGCCATCTGTTTACTGTTTTTTTAATGTTTAAAGAAAATCACATTCATTTAAATTTACATTATATCAGTATTTCTAGTAAGTAATTATAAGTGCCGCAATCGGCGTACAATGGTTAAAGTGGAGCAGGATGAACTACTCTAGAAGCGGTTCAAACCTGGACTTCGCCATTTTTTCACAGTGTTGGACTTGTATAATCATAACAGGATGAATCGAAATTGTACATTGTGAAAAATAAAGTGATTATTATAATTATATATTGCAACAATTCATTTTGTTTTCGTAGTCCCCTCTAAAAACACGCGAATCACTTAAATATTTATCTGAAACTATTTCTAAAAACACCCCTTTGTTAACCGAATCACTCTTCTCATTATGTCCACGAAGAGGAACATTACATGTCCCACATAATTTTGAAATCTATAATTTTTTAAACAACTAAGCGATTTTTCTCAACCTTTCATTATGAATATTTATCTGTTCTGCATAAACCTTACTTAAACAAGACGCAATATTCACTTTTCTCAAGAGCTGATAACACTAGACTGTTTTTATGCTTCGGAAAATTCGCATGTTTTTTAATCTTGTCTACTGAATGTTTGAGATCACGAACTCCTATCTTTGTCCAATTTTCATCGCCTCCAAACATTAAACAAACAAAACAAAAATCATTACTTTAATCACATCCACACAACCACAGAGTCTTGTAAATGTTTTCGTTAAATTTTCGCCAAAAACCTGTCGGACTTTCACATCGTTTCTGTTTATGAATTATTTTCAACAATGGCGTCGGACGTCCATTATTTTTTAAATCAATCGGGGCGGAGTCCCAGAGTCCTCTCTCACCAGCCGCCACTGCCGCCAGGTCACCTGATATGACTTTTTATGACTTTATTTTCTGGGATTATTTGAAATCCAAAGTTTTTTTAAATAGACCAATATAAATGATCTAAAGTGCCGCATAAGAACTGCTACACGAAACATTTCACCAGAAATGATACAAAATGTCCAAGAAAAATTTGTTTCTAGACTTGGACACTGCCAAGTTGCCAACGGTGGCCACTTTTAGCATTTAATGAAATAAGTTGTTTCTATTCAAGTGTTTTATTCTCAACATATTATTTTTATGTTTATTTCATTGCTCTGTTTTGTTTCATTTGATATTACGCATTATTCTAGTTTGATTGATAACTAAATCATGTTCAATAGTTTTCTTTTCTCTGATGAATCGAGAAAGAGTTATTCTTTTACTTGGAGTCAATCAAAGATAATTTTCACAATTGGACGGCCGCCATTTTGAAACCGAGTGACAATCGCATGAAATTCTAGAAACATACTGAGTGAAGCAAGAGTTTTCAAATAATGTATCGCATGCCATATTATATCATTTAAGAGAAATGTAGATGAAGTCTTATTTTTGACAGATGTCACTAAAAAAGAGAATAATTTTGTCAAAATGTGGGAAACTGAAAAACTAAATTGACATGTTCGAGCGTTTTCCATACAACCTAAAGGCTACCATATTATTAAGGGTATTCCATATTTTTTCTACACTATATATATATATATATATATATATATATATATATATATATATATATATATATATATATATATATATATATATATATACAGGGTGTTCCAAAATTGAACGTACAAACGAAAAGGGGAGATTCCTAAAGTAAGTTTAAGAAAAAAAGTTCCATTAACATGGGGCCGCAAACGTTTCGTTTTCGAGATACAGAGTGTTGAAGTTTGAATTTTTTTCAAGTTTTTTTCTCATAGTATCCACACTTTACAAGATATTCAACTGAAATTTGGCATAGATATTACATTTGAGAGTTCTCACCACGTGACATGGCAATTTCGATAGCAGATCTACAGGGTGATATTTTTTCTGGAACACTGTCACCTGTTTTCCTCAAGAACTTTTTTTTGGTGTGCAACTGTTAATTTGAAAAAAATGTAAAAAGAATCTTTGTTATTATACTAAAGTTTTCGTTTTCTTGTAGTTTTGTCGTATCTGCTACTGATTTCGAGAAAAAAAATTTTTGAACGATTCTCTCGAATTCCTCGGAAAAATCCAAATTATGATAAGGAGGCCAGTTTGTAAGCTGTGGTGAATGAATTCATCATTAGTTTTTATGAAAATTTTCCTGATCTGTTGCGATGATTCATAAAGATTTGATAAACTCGTATAATCATTACAAAAATGTATTACTACAAGAAACGTAAAACTCAAAAAAAAAATCATAACAAGAAAACTAAGTAACCGCAAAGGACTGAACTACAGCAAACGTTGAAAATGCCCTCCCCCAACCCTAGTACAAGCTTCTGTTCTTCGTCTCATAAACGATCGAACTCTTTAAACACTCCCAGAGTATTCCTAACTGTATCAAACGCGCCTATTATACGATTTCTCAGTTCATCTACGGTGTTCACTGGCGTCGAGTATACTAGAGATTTCAGGTGGCCCCATAAAAAGAAATCTAAACTATTTAAGTCTGGGGATCTGGCGGGCCATGACTGAGGTCCCCCCCGTCCGATCCACCTGTTTTCATAATTGTCGTCCAACTACTCCCTTACCAAAACTGAAAAATGAGCAGGAGCACCGTCATGCATGAACCACATTTCTCGTCGTAGCATAAGAGGTATATCTTCCAATAACAAGGCAAATCGTTTTCTAAAAAATGTCTATATGATTGACCTGTTAGTCGACCTGGCAAGAAGGAAGGACCAATCAAATGATCGCCAATATTACCACCCCACACATTTAGTGAAAATTGCTTTTGAAAATGGGTTTCTACATATCCATGCGGATTCTCCTCAGCCCATGTGTTCATTATGAAAATTTATAATTGAAGTCCTTGAGAAGCAGGCTTCATCAGTGAATAGAATTTGGCAATCAAAATGAGGATTGTTCAATAGTCTATTGAGGTACCACTGATTAATTAATTATTAATAAAGGATTTTGTTTGTTATACTATTTTCATCTCCAAATTTTCAATCCAATGCTTAGCTACGCCGTTCTGATGAGGACCAAAGAGTCCGAAACACGTGTCAACGGCTGCTTCCATAAAAGCGTTCTATACCGATAATTCTGCTCTACTTTTTTAATATTTTCCCGCGACTAATTTCTTTGTTGTTAGATAAATAGTAACCTATTATTATTTTTTTCGAACATTACGTGGGTAAAGGTTTCTGTAGTTTCCCTTACCTTCTAATGATAACAATTTTGAATGTTAATATTAGACTGAATAGCACATAATAAATAACAATGAACAACCACATCCGAAAAAAATTTTAACAAGACAAGTCGTCTTTGTCTGTTCAAATTTTTTCAAATCAATAAATGTCAAAGAAATTTCAATTTTTTCGAATTTCGTAGTGAAACGTCAACTTTTTAATAAAATCGAGTATTTTAAGATTCAACCAGCCTGTAATTGCTAATAATTATCAAGAGATTAAAAATAGATCACAGGCAACAACAATTCAAATAAATAATTATATATATATATATATATATATATATATATATATATATATATATATATATATATATATATATATATATATATACAGGGTGTCCGTAAATAACGAGCCAGAGTAACACTGGAGGTAGATTGGCTTCAGGTCAATCAGATAACATCAACATGACCTAAGTAAAAGTTTTCTGGTTTTCGAGATATTGCCACTCTTATGTTTTTTTCAAAAATCTATACTTTTTGGTCATTTTCTCGCCTGTTTTGAATTTAAATAAGTTCTAACTCATGTTTTTTTTCTTGTGCTATCATCAATATATGGTTGAGACAATCGACCTATCATTTCATTAAAAACTAGCTCGCTAACCTCGAAAAAAAAATCAAGTTGTTTCAATTTAATTTAAATTCCGAAAACCTTAAGTCAAGTTTGACTATTTACTGTGAAAAAATATTGTACCAGGCAGAATCAGCAAATGAACTTAAAAACTAACCTATTTAATGCTCTTTCGAAAACGGTATAACATTTGTGGTTTTTTTCTTTCAAAAGTCTAAAAATTCCAATTTTTGTCATTGAAGTCGTGCTACTTGTGAAATACACTGCGCCGCAAATTTAACGCATACATTAAATATTTCCTAAGGTTTGACTGAATATTTTCTCAGGCGGTGATCCGATTTGAATAAATTTTTCACCAAATTGTAGCTCCGTTCTTTGAGAAAATGCGATAGTTATAAGATGATAAAAAAAATGAATTAACTTATTGTACAGGATGTTTGAATAGCGACATGTTTTCTTCGTCCATGTTTACATCCTTCTACGGGCAATATCGGGTAGCTCAGGCAGAAAAAAATAGACGGTGTTACAATCGCATGTCTTCTGAGTAATTTGTTTTTTCAATCGTCTGTTTATCTCGAAAGATATTCATGTTTTTATAACCGCTCACACTTTTCAAACGAAATTTTTTAAAACTTTTTTGTTAATTTGCGAAGACGGCTGTGTATACAAAATTTCTTTACAAGTAGAAACTGTGTTCATTTGTTTTTGTATCTCTCTCCATACTACAAGCAAGCCCATTCCGAATCTTTTCAAAATTACCGAACTACCTGACTACCAGTTTAGAATGGGTTTTTCCTACTTTACTAATTTGTAATCATCCTTTCATTTATCTTTCTACACAATTTGTCATTTATTTATTCATTGTATTCGATATAACGGAGAAACCTATTTATTAGTTAGCATCAAGCATCTACAGAAAATGAAGTTTCACGGAAACGAGGGTCATGTGTTATTTTACTTTGTGTATATAAATAAATATGTATATTGTTTTTATAAACCATTGTTTTGATATCTTTATTAATTTACATCATGTATCGGCTCAAACAATTCAAAATATAAATTCAATAAATAAATAAACCAAGTTGTCAACTTTTAATGAAATTTCGTTTGCACAGTCTCCTTCACAAGTTAGCAAAAAAGTTTTAAAAAATTTCGTTTGAAAAATGTGAGTGGTTATAAAAATATGAATATCTTTCGAGTGGCTCAAGATAAACAGACGATTGAAAAAACAAATTACTCAGAAGACATGCGATTATAACACCGTCTATTTTTTTTCTGCCTGAGCTACCCGATATTGCCCGCAGAAGGATGCAAACTTGGACGAAGAAAACATGTCGCTATTCAAACACCCTGTACAATAAGTTTATTCATTTTTTTCTGATCATCTTATAACTATTACATTTTCTCAAAAAAACGGAGCTACTATTTGCTGAAAAATTTATTCAAATCGAATCACCGCCTGAGAAAATATTCGGTCAAAAGTTAGGAAAGTTTTAATGTATGCGTTAAATTTGCGGCGCAGTGTATTTCGCAAGTAGCACGACTTCAACGACAAAAATTTTTAGACTTTTGAAAGGAAAAACCACAAATGTTATACCATTTTCGAAAAAGCATTAAATATTCTAGTTTTTAAGAACATTTGCTGATTCTGTCTGGTACAATATTTTTTCACAGTAAATAGTCAAACTTGACTTAAGGTTTTCGGATTTAAATTAAATTGAAACAACTTGATTTTTTTTTGAGGTTAGCGAGCTAGTTTTAAATGAAATGATAGGTCGATTTTCTCAACCATATATTGATGATAGCACAAGAAAAAAAATCATGAGTTAGAACTTATTTATATTCAAAACAGGCGAGAAAATGACCAAAAAGTATAGATTTTTGAAAAAAACATAAGAGTGGCAATATCTCGTAATCTGATTCTCTCTACCTCCAGTGTCACTCTGGCATGTTATTTACGGGACACCCTATATACATATATATATATATATATATATATTATATATCAGGGTGTCCGGAGTCAGGATCTGAAATTGCCTGAGAATTCCAGGATATTCCTGGTGATTTCATATATATATATATATATATATATATATATATATATATATATATATATATATATATATATATATATATACAGGGTGTCCCATAAATCAACGTCAAGCCGAAAACTGGCAATAGGCAAAGTCGTGACAGTTACTAGAAAAATATTTAAAAAAATCTTGGTCATGTAATTTTCAAATTTTATGGATTCAAAAATAAATCTCGAAAAGTTACACCTTGTGATGATCTCTCAAGTCCTGTGACTACAAATATTAACTTTTCGTCAGTTTTTTTTCTGTGACGTTACCATGAGTAACCCTTCTGTAAATTACAGTTAGAAGTTGAAACATAACTACCACAGTTTTAAATAAAATGTTAGATTTTTGCCCAACATTGAATTCAAAATTATTACATCACCCAACTTTAAACGCGTGTAGTGTGAAAAAAATGTACTACATTATTTTGGCAAGTAACTTTAAAAGATGGCGCGTTAAGTCTGGATTCCAAAATGGTATGCCTCTTACTAATTGATACTTCTTAGCTGAGGAAAAAAAGGTATTTGTTAGTTTTAGGTGCCTTTGAAATAAAATTCAGTTGTTGGATTTATTTAGTTATAATTTTTATTAAATCAGATTTACCAATTTTATATTAAATGTTGGAACTGTTTACTTTCAGCTGCAATGCAAGCTCTACATTTCTTTAAAAATGATCGCGTAATAAGACGGGCGTATCTTCTCAAGTTGATGTATTCAGCGGCTTCTGCAATTCATTGGCGCAGCTCGTCTTAATTTTGAATTAGTTCAGAGTACACGATATCCTACATCGTACCCCAGTAAAAGAAATCTATGGGGTTTAAATCGGGTGAACGTGCAGGCCACTCCTCTCGGTGCTTCTGCAACATCGTTCGACAAAATTGCACTGTCTCTAGGTAGCAGACTTTGTACTCGTCGTACCTACATAGTATGGGTGAAACTCGTTTTTTTTAAATAGGCTATGCAGTACTTTTGGGGGCTCCTATGCTCTAATGAATTCCATGTACTGAGATACTTGGGTCTTCTTCAACTGCTTGCGGGACTTCGGCCTCGTAGGGCATTACGGGTCTTCCCTCGCTAACCATTTGACTAGGGAATCGACCCTCTGATAATGACCGATGCACATTGATAAATACTCGATGATCGGGATAACGCTCAGCATTTGGGCATCTCTCACGATACATTCTTGCTGCAGCATTGGCGTTGCATAAGCATTGTCCATAAATGAGATGCATGTTGGCGCATTCCTGTGTGGTGTATCAAGATGGTATGATAACAGATTACACAAAACACGGGATTACGATTAAAACAAGTCCGGGGTCGTCAAAAACAGTGCAGATAAATTCAAATCACAATGCAAATCAAGTCCAATAAACAAAGCCACAGTTGTAAGTACGAACTCAATACAAATAATGAAGTATTGCACAATTTACCTAACGAATCCCTGTTTCGCCAGAGTGGCGTCTCCATCTGTCAGACGAAATGATGGGTCAATCCGTCTCGCTCTTAGATAAAAGCAGCGTCGCTTTCTATCTCGCTCACACTTAAAAAAGTAGTGTCACCATCTGTCTCGCTCGCACTAGTCAAATAACGTCACTCTTCGTCTCAATCGAACTTGTATTAAATACGGCTTCATTAAAAAAAAAGTTTTTTCTCAATTAAGAAGTAGCAATTAGTAAGTGGCATACCATTTTGGAATCCAGACTAAACGCGCCATCTTTTAAAGTTACTTGCCAAAATAGTGTATTACATTCGTTTTACACTACACGCGGTTAAAGTTGGGTGATGTAATAATTTTGAATTCAATGTTGGGCAAAAATCTAACATTTTATTTAAAATTGAGGTAGTTATGTTTCAACTTTCAACTGTAATTTACAGAAGGGTTATTCATGGTAACGTCACAGAAAACAAACTGACAAAAAGTTAATATTTGTAGTCACAGGACTTGAAATATCATCACAAGGTGTCACTTTTTGAGATTTATTTTTTAATCCATAAAATTTGAAAAGTACATGACCAAGATTTTTTTAAATATTTTTCTAGTAACTGTCACGACCTGGCCTATTGCCAGTTTACGGCTTGACGTTGATTTATGGGACACCCTATATATATATATATATAGGGTGTCCCATAAAATATATATATATATATATATATATATATATATATATATATATATATATATATATATATATATATATATATCAGGGTGTCTGGAGTTGGGATCTGAAATTCCCTGAGAATTCCAGGATATTCCTGGTGATTTTATTTTTTTCCAGGTGTATCGCGGTACGATTTTCCTCTCGTCATAGGCCTCCACTCTATGTATCATAGGTTTTTTTCAGTCAATGTCTTAGACACACGAGTTCAATACATCTTTTTGCTAAGAGAGTTTCTGAAAGAACTTACGTCATGTGCAAATGCTATCAGACAATTAGGAGGAAGCATGCAGTGTGATGGCCAATCAAATTTGAAAAAGTCAAATTGGGCACGCTCCCACAGTAAGCTGTTTCACGAAACACTCTTGTTATTGACCGGTTTAAGGCTTGAGATAAAATAAATATTCAAAATTGCCTTTATTATATATGAACTGCAATAGCATTTTTACTCATTCAAAAATGAAGAAGAACAAAAGATTAATGAATAGCGTTACTTAATAAAAGCATTCAAATGCAAAGACGTAACGGATATCTCAATCAAAAACATAACTCAATATACTATGAAACATATCATAACTCAGTAGACTAATACATAATATAGTTAGCGCAATATATTGTCTTTAGTTTAATCAATTTGTTTTTCATTGCCACAATTTGCTCATCTGAAACTTCGTTCTTGGCTGTTTCCAGTAGTTTAGGACGCTGCGATTCTAGTTCTTTTCCTTGAAATTGTATCTGCAGTTGAACCGCTTATATGGTTTTTGTCTGTCAAACAAAAGAGCCATTTATCTAGTCGCTTATTAACCAATTTCGGATCTGCTGCACTAATCCCAGGATACAGACATGTAACAGCTTCCGTTAGTGGATAAGTCAAAGGGCAACGTTTTAAAACGTACTGCTTCATTGCAGACCTACAATTTTGGCGAAATTCCAGCCCATCTGCAGTTTTTACTTTAAATTTTTTCAGCTGCTTTCGAGTGTCGAATCCCAAATTGACTTCTTTCAAATTGATCGTCTTTCACTGGTAACAGATTCTTCTTGTCTTGGACGTCATCATCTTTGAGCACGCGAATAGAATTTGTCATATTAAACTTAGACTTATGTGCAGAAGTGGCACCAATAGCGCATCTGATTGGAATTCTCTAAGAAAAGGTTCCTCTTCTGAGGCTAAAGACTTGAATTACGCTAGCTTTAGTAAGAGTCGTTTTTCACACCTTCCACGAACCTTTTAATGTTGTCGTGAATGTCTATAGCTCTTTGTGCAACACATATATTTTCC
>JARQZK010003668.1:285000-320000 GCA_030704885.1 Cynegetis impunctata
TTGTTCTGCAAAATAAGTTTAACTTTATTTAATTTTGAAAACATTTCACTGCTGTTTTCTTGCTGGAGGAAATAGCATATTTTTGAAAAGTTCAGAGACAAATACGACGCAACGTAACGAATAACATTCACAGAGCTGCAAGCCCCAAACGCTAAGTCGAAAGAATACTGCATAATATTGCATCAGAACACATCGTGCTGGGGAAATCACCGGGGGAATCACAGAAAAAACTCGCTTATGATAGACTAATTCGGTCCACTACAGGCGAGGTTCCATTATAAACGAGTTCAATATAAATGGATTATACTGTATATATATATATATATATATATATATATATATATATATATATATATATATATATATATATATATATATATATATATATATATATATATATATATATATATATATATATATATGTAAAACTTGGTTCTCGGGATGAACCGCGTAAAAGATTTGAAAAATCTCGACGTTTCGGCTCATTTTGCGAAGCCATCTTCGGGAGAATAAGAAGGGAAAATAATTCAGATACGTGGCCTCAATCTGCCTACTCCACGAATCGAATTAGGAGAAATCAGAAATAATACGATTGCGTGGTCTCAACCTGCCTACTTCACCAACCGTACTGCTTCCTGTCAACTCTGAAGTCTCAACCTGCCTACTCTTCAGAGTCAACTGACGGGCCGATCTCCCATAGAAACTATCATCTCCCAAACAGAAGAAGCAATTTCCCATATTCCAACAGATCAAGCAGAAACTGCCAGGCATGACATCGCCAAAATTCTTCGTACAAGTCGGCCACCCCGTCCCAACCTCACTTTTTCTGAGAGGCAATCTCTCAAAGAACTTTACAATGACCAAAATCTAGTCGGCCTCCCAGCCGATAAAGGCAATGCCACTGTCATTCTTAACACTTCTTCTTACCTCGATAAAATGTCCAATCTTCTTGACACCCCCGACTATAAGCGTATCCCTCATGACCCGACAACATACCTGGAGAAAACCACAAAATCTCGTATCAACCAATCGAATCTGCCACCTGAAATAAAAAAGTCTCTAATCCCAAGAGAAAAATCTTCAAGAACCCCTCGAATTTATGGTCCACCCAAAGTTCACAAACCTAATATTCCACTTCGACCCATTGTCAGCGCTTACAATTGTCCAACACATCCTCTTGCGGAATATCTCGCCAAAACCCTTCAACCCCTTGCCGAACAAACCCAGTCATACGTAAAAAACTCTTTTCACTTCATAGAATTCCTCAAAAGTATTGATATTACCCCAACTGATCTCCTTGTTAGTTTTGATATTGTCTCCTTATTTACAAATATCCCCATCGAAGAAATACTTTCCATCCTAGACACGAAACATGAAATATCCCCAGACAACCTATCCCTGACCAAACACTGCATGGCCAACACTTACTTTATCTTTCAAGGCAATTTCTTCAGACAAAAAAAAAGGGAGCCCCAATGGGATCCCCTCTCTCCCCCGTCATAGCCAACATTTTCATGGAACATTTCGAAACCCAAGCTCTCTCGTCATTCGACCTTAAACCATCATGCTGGCTACGTTATGTAGACGATGTCTTTGCGATCTGGCCCCATGGCGGAGACTCGTTGCTCCGCTTCTTGAATCATTTGAACGGCATACATCCAAGTATCCAATTCACAATGGAAGTGGAAAACGATGGGTCTCTGCCATTCCTCGGTGTCATGGTCAAAAAACTTCCATCCCAAGGCTTCTCCTATTCAGTTTATCGTAAACCCACCCATACAAACCGTTATCTGAACGCCCAGTCTCACCACCATCCCTCTCAACTTAACTCTGTAGTTAATACCCTAATCTTCCGCTCCATTCGACTATCTGACGACGTACACCGTGAATCAGAACTCAATACTCTAAAACATATATTATTACAGAACGGTTACAACACATATCAAATCAACAAGAACATACGCAAACACACAAACATCACCCCACCTCTACCACGTTCCAATTCCACTGACCAAGAATCTACACCTAAATTATTCCTTCCTTACATCAAAGGAGTAACAGATAAGATCGCAAGATCTCTCAAAAACACAAACATCAAAACAATATTCACCACCCAACAAAAACTCTCCCATCTGGTCAGATCCGTCAAGGATAAAATTCCTAACGAAAATCACGGTGTTTATGAGATTCCCTGTTCCAATTGTCCTCGTTCTTATATAGGACAAACGAACCGACGAATTCAGGTCCGTGCCAAGGAACATTCACTTTCAGTAAGACACTCAGATATCACCAACGCCCTTTCTCAACATCACACCCAAACAGGCCACATTATCGATTTCCCCAATACAAGAACTATTGCTCCAATCCGATCTTTCAAATCCCGAAGTTTTCGTGAAGCTGTAGAAATAGAAAAACGTCCAAATTGTTTGAACACCAGAGATGACAGTCACAGACTCCCATCAGCATGGAAACCACTTCTCAGTGGTCGCCATGTCACACCCAATCAGAGTGCATCCCGCACTGATACCGTGCGTGAATACCCCATTGACGTCAATACTACGTCAATGGAGTACCCGCCCCCCTTCCCTATAAATACGGCCACGCGACGATCGGCCCGTCAGTTGACTCTGAAGAGTGTTGAGACTTCGAGTTGACAGGAAGCAGTACGGTTGGTGGAGTAGGCAGGTCGAGACCACGCAATCGTATTTCTCCTAATTCGATTCGTGGAGTAGGCAGATTGAGGCCATGTATCTGAATTATTTTCCCTTCTTACTCTCCTGAAGATGGCTTCGCAAAAGGAGCCGAAACGTCGAGATTTTTCAAATCTTTTACGCGGTTCATCCCGAGAACCAAGTTTTTCAAATATATATATATATATATATATATATATATATATATATATATATATATATATATATATATATATAATATATAAAAATATATATATATATATATATATATATATATATATATATATATATATATATATATATATAGTTTTCAAAATCAAAATTTTGAAATGTTAATAACAAAGGTCACATTACAAGACAGATTGACAATGAAAATGATTTACATTCCGAGTGAATAAGACTTAACGAGATCCAAAGGAATGTACAACAGTATTGACATAAAAATTCATCTAAATCAATATAGTATCAATAAGTGAATTCACTTCTTAGTTCATGAATATTACCAGTTCTGTTTAAGAAATATGTATAGTATTCTAAGCGATTATTTCAAGTAAAACTTTGAAATAGTTAGTACGAATGGTTGAATTTTTGTCAATCACTTGAGAAACATTTGGTCGACTTATATTTCGGAAGAACTACGTAGTTATTTTTAACAAACTAGAACAGGATTTTTTTTTTTTAGGCATAATGATAAGAATGTGATTCTCGAAAGATTACTTTATCAACCGCGTCTTTCAATTTTGTGACCAAGGTTTTCACATATTGAACAACACTGTACACATTGTAGCAACTTGAACTATAAACTTCGATAACATTCCGAAAATTCATTTATACAAGTGTTACGAGTCATTCGTTTCCATAGTGAAAGATTATATGAGTAATTTGCCGCAACAAATTCTGACAATGTGTGCAAGTTGCCACAATTTTGGGACCCAATACAGGCTAATTCATTCTCATGTTACCCTGAAAATCTACTAAAGCTAGAAATTTCACTTTCATTGTACCTGTGGCATCTTTGAAGGAGATGCAAAACTGGCTGTAGGAAAATTTAAAAGGAAGACATGAAAAATGTAGATTTGATTGAATAACTTGAAATTCGTAGATTGGATTTCTTCCATATTCATTAAATTTCTGTAAATTCTTGAATTCCACAAACGTATGGGTATACATTTGGAATCGTCGGATATTGTTACGTGAATCGTGTTTACATGGAATTCAAAAGTCTTGTTTTACAACTTGAAAAACCCTTTCATCTATTTTCAATAATTTTCCGTAGTCCTAATCATCAAAATTCAGATTTATATCTTCAAAATCGCTATTACTGGAGTATTTACCTTAAATGTACACAGAGAAAAGATTGATTCTTTCTTGGATGATTATTCGAATCATTTTATACTGATATTATATACTAGTAATTATGCATAAATAATGATTCTACTTTTGTTAATATACATAATCCACGGGGAATACTTTTTTTGTGAAATATACATATTTCCACACTCACTCGATTGTTGTATGATATAATCTGAAACATGTACATACCTTTAATGGAGCAGGATACAATCCGCCAGTTTGTTTCATTACTTGATTTTTAGCCCTACTAAATATTTGATCTTTAACCCAGTTATATTGCAGAGCAAAGTCAAGAGCTTTATCTGTAATACTCTTCTTCGTTCTATTTACTTTAAGCCTCCCTGAAGCTAGCTGTTTGGCAATATCAATTGCAACATTTTCGAGAAGTTTTTGGGTCATACTTTCGGCACTGTTAAGGCCAGGTCCAAGTGGTTCTACTAAGAGATCTACGAGACCCATTTTTTTTGCTTTGTCTGCTTTTAATGTTTTTCCAGTTAGCGCCATATCTAACGCATTCGGCAAGGAAATCAGCCTAGGCAATCGTTGTGTACCACCAGCACCTGCAAACCGTTTAATTTTGTAATAAGAATTGAAAAAAAAGTATTTGGTAATTAGTGATGGGTAAGTTAGTGGAGCTGGCTGACGTAATCGCCAAAAGTTCTAAAAAGTCCAACCTCTTTCCTTTGCTCAGTAAATGTAATATCTCTGGATGGCCCAGTTTTAGGGTCACTGAAGAATCCCTGATTTCACTATGGTATTTTATCTTTGGTGCCCTTTGAAACAAATATTTCATGCGAATGATCTCCCGATCAAAAAGAATGGATCGAGTAAAATTGTTGTCATCTTCATCCCAAGATATTTTAGATTTATTAACCTTAAATATGTAAACAGAATTTCTTCATTAATTTTTGTGCGTAATATTTTGAGATTTAAATATCGGGAAATTTTTGAATGAATTCCTCGATAATAATACTGGTTGTTTTATCTTCATTAAGTGCACTCATTGCTCTTTCGACAGCTTTGTCATTGACTTGGGCAGAATTTAATGAAAAGTCATGTTTGTTCAAGTTTCCGGGTAAAATAACTCACTGAAGTGTTTTACAAAAGGTTATACATATTGTGAAATTAGGACTAAAGCAGAAAATCTGAAAAAAAACATTAATCCGACAAGACTACTCAGGCTGCCATATTTGTTAACTTCTATGAACATATATTGTAATTATTATGGCACACCCACGTTGCCAAATCGCTAATCACAAAATAATAACAAATTTCTGCATTATCACATTCAACAATGCTAACTGTTGTCATGAATACGAGATTTCATTAATAGGCAGAAAAATTTTCAACCAAATCGATATATTTCTCTTGAACGGAAAATAAAATTGAAATGGTGAGAACTAATTCGGCCACATTTGAACTAATTATCAAAAACTTTTTCGAAGAATACGGTTTTCTCGTAAAATGCAAAATAAGAGAATGTTTCCTATTTACATACTGTACAGAGTGGTCCAAATTAGACACCTTTGATAGGAAACACCATATTCTCGAGGAGTTAGAGAAAAACTAGCCTACAGGTTACCAGGTCGATTTTTGTGAGAAAATGAATGCCGACAACAGCACATTGATATCTTGACTTATTCAAAAGATACTAGATGTTTTTCTATTTTGTGCATTTCTGACCCACCTTGTTCATTTATAAATATTTCTTTTTTCTGTGAAAACATTCTTTAGGCACTTTTTTGAAAGGAATTAAATGATATTCCAAGTTTTTTATTAAAAAATATGGTTTTGAAACTATGACATAAACTTGTATTTTTTCTTATGGACCACCCTATATATTTTTAAATGTGCGTGTTTGAAATAAAATTCTCTTTTCAAATAGATATAAAAGTTGCTACTTCCCTTTTAAAACATTCATTTTGTGGCTGTTTCCGAGTTATTTTAGATGCATTTTCTAAATCTAGGTTGGAATGCTTTCAATTCAGCCAGTTGGAATGCGATAGTTGAGGCCTTGGAAGAAGGAGGGATGAGCACATATCTCATAAGAGCAGTGGAGAACTATCTCAGGGAGAGGAGAGTTAAGATGGGGAAGGTGACGCAGGTATGTACAATGGGAGTTCCACAGGGCTCGGTGTTAGGACCAACCCTGTGGAATATTATGTGCGATGGTGTGCTCAGGCAGGTTTATCAGGAGGGAGTATCACCGATGGCAAATGCGGACGATTTGGTTATAGTGGTGGAGGCAAAGGATAGGAATGAGGTAACAAGAAAGGCAGAGCTAAAAGGTCCACGAGGTGGTGCTGAAATAAGTCTGAATCTAGGAGGAGTCAGAGTAACCTCCACTAAAGGAATGAAGAACTTGGTGGTGATACTGGATAAGGGTCTCATATTTGGGCCGCATGTTAAGTATATCGCCAAGAAGGTGGGCGATATACTTGCGATGTCCGCGCTTAGGAAACTAATGCCAAATGGAAAGGAAGTTGTTATCAGCAGTCGCCCAAGGGGTGGCACTGTATGCGGCACCGGCGTGGAGACCCGTTCTAAAAGTGGAGAAATACAGGAGCATACTGATCATAATGCAAAGACCGAACTTGCTGAGTATTATAAGCGGATATAGAACGGTGTCGGCGGAGGCGGCACAGGTCATTGCAGCGGTGCCGCCACTGGATCTACTTGTGGCCGAAAGGGGATATCTGTACACAGTTGGAAAGGGAACACTGCCAGGGGTCAAAAGACAGGCCAGGAGAAGAACAATGCGGAATTGGCAATGAAGATGGACGACGGGAGAGGGAAAAGCAGAATGGACAAGAAGGTGATTAAGGACATAGAGAGCTGAGTGGAGTGTAAGCACAGGAAGAATAATTACTTCTTCACCCAATTACTTCTTCACCCGCAGTATTTTATTGCAGGAGGTGGAGAGCGGAGAAGAGGGAAGCCTGGAGCAGATTGAGTATCGAGCCCAATGTGGACACCATAGTGGGTATGATGACGAAGAGCAGAGAGGCATGGGAGACCTTGTTCCAGTTCGTAGTCGCAATAATGGAGATGAAGGAGGCGGAGGATAGAGAGGAGCAGGAGAGGGAGCGATAAGCAGGAGTGTGAGATGAGCAAGGGGTATTTCGGAATGAGGTTATGGGTATAACATTGGTTTCGCTCTGAAATACTGGACGAATGTCCATCGAGGTTTATTGTCGAACAACAGACGGTGCCAAGGATAGATAAGAAGTTTTTTAGTGGGTATAACTATTTTAAGGCAATAAAAACAGCCAGTTGAGTCCCACATTTTGTACAGCAACGTTAGAGCAAAACACTCACGTCTCAACTGTAACACATCAATTCCAAGAATCCAAGGTTAGGACAGAGTGATCGAAGCCTTTCGGAGGGTATTGCCGATAACATCTGAAATACATATATTTCAAACACTTTCTCTGAACAGCCTCCAAGTCTACCACAGAATTATTGTACAGAGGAGATCAGATTATAGAGGCATATTCTAGCTTACTACGAATAAAAGAATAGTATAAAGTTTTCATCGTGCCGAGGTAAACAAAGTTGTTCCAGTTTCTGACAAAATAACCCAGCGTTCTAGTTGCAGATGCCGTGATACGACTTATGTGCTCTGAAAAGGACAGTTTATAGTCAAAATCAACCCCTTGATCCTTTAACTCAACGCAATTATCTAGAATCTGACCATCCAATGTATAGCCGTGGTGAATCGGAGTCAATCTACGAGAAAACGAATGAACTTTACATTTACTGACATTAAGTTTTAGTCCGTTGTTGGATTGTTGGAACACCATAAATTGACCGTATCCAATACTTGTAATCTAGCACAATCATGACGATCATTAATAACAGCGAATATTTTCAAATCATCAGCAGATGCATACAGCCAAGTTGTAGAGACAGATCGTTAATGTATATAAGAAATAATAAAGGTCCTAAATTGGACCCTTGTGGCACACCGGATGAGGCACGATAGAGTGCAGATTCACAACCTCCATGTTCAACATATTGATAACGATCTGAAAAATATGATCGCATCAATAATAATAACTGGGACGAAAAGCCAATAGACTGAAGTTAAGACATCAATATGCTATGATCGATCTGATCAAAGGCCTTCTGAATATCTGTGTAAATAACATCCATCTGACCACGGTCATTCAATGATTCAGACAGAGACTGAGTAATACATGCCAAATTAGTAACAGTTGAGCGATTCTTCATAAAACCATGCTGATGTGGTAAAATAAGTGTACGAACTGAACAATGAATAGAGTCATATAGAATAATTTCAAGGATTTTAGCAAAATTGCATAAAACAGCTATTGGTCTATAGTTAGTTATTAGGGCAGGATCGCCAGATTTAAAAACTGGACAAATTCTAGTAATTTTCCACATCTTCGGAATATGCATATTCTTCAAAATAATATTAAAAATTATAGACAATGGTTCGGCAAAAGAATGGATGCAGTCCTTAACCAAAAAACTAGGTATATGGTCCACACCAGAAGTAAATTTATTTTTGAGTTTTCTAGAAGCCTTGATTATGTCATTCTCAGAGATAGCCGGAAGAGAAATGGAATTGTGGTTGGGGTATAGTCTATCATAATATTCAGGAGAGAAATTCATATAAGAGGTAGTAAAGACACTGGAGAAGAAACTGGAAAATCCGTCAACAATACTCTGAGAGTCATGCAGCTCAACATTCTGGTATGTCATGACACCAGGAATACGCTTCACACTTTCGATAACCCACCGCTGAGCCATAGGTTTCAATAGGGTCAACAAAACTCTCAAATTCACCAAAAGTGATAACTGGAGGATCATAAATACAAAAAACTAATAGCTTAAAATTAAAACAACCAATTTTACATACTACGATATCTATAGTGGGAAACGAGTCTCTTATTGATTTGACATCAATATAAGTGGCTTGTAAGCTACTTTTTACAGCAAGAAGTGAACCACCACCTTTAGATAATCCCGTAAGAGCCAAGTTGCGATCACATCTAAATACAATATAATGAGCAGAGAATAGTTCTGAGCTGCATACCTTATCAGAAAGCCAAGATTTAGTTAAACATATGATGTCATATTCATTAAGTGAAATACTGTTGAAAAATGTAGCAACCTTAGAGTTAAGACCACGAACATTCTGATAATATGCCTCAAAACTACTTCTCCAATAATTGGGGCCAGCGGTTTAAAGTCATGATCTTAGGGCTATCATTCACATACTTAATAATTAAATTTTTTTCACCTTTATCTATACTTTCATTCAGTATTGTTTTTAATTGTTTATAATATTCTACCTGTATAGGAGTTCTATCATAGGATAGAAACGATCAGTGGCTTTAATGTCCTTGGCCTTCCTCAATATAGTACGTACATCGTCAGCGGAATTCATGAGTATCTTGATGGGCCTATTCCTACCTTCGGTGTGTCTCCAAAGACGAAGTACTTTGGTGCTATCCACATCCAAGGAAGGAATCGCCAGTTTGCACATGTCGAGAGCATCACATCTATCAGCGGATATTCGTTCTTGAGAGGATGCATGATTATGTTCAACCAGTCCGGACACAATTAAATTAGTTTTTCTTATCTCCCTTTCGGATATCTTCTGAACAACACCTTCGATTATAGAAGCATTAGTTTCGGGAGAGCTAGATGCTGAACGCAGTCTGCCAATTTCATCTTGTAAATTAGTAATAGTGGATTTCAATTCCTCAAATTCGGAATGGGTGGTATTGAAAATTTTCTCTTCGAACCTGGTAAACTTATCATTAATGTCCGACAGCATCTTTTTGAAGTCACCGAGTTCGCCCATGCAAAGATTACAGTTGTTGCACAGGATTTTGATGGATCTCGATTTATTACGGGTAATGCGGACATCATCAGCGTTCAGTCCAACACAACCTAAGTGAACTTCAGATTTACAGCCATCGCAAATAGTAGATGGAGCAGATTTGGATGTGTTTCCACAGTTAGGACATTTTCCGGAATTCATAGCGGAATAATCAGAACCGATTTGACAGAGAATTAAATTGCAGGAATACTAATGAGGAAGCGGCAACACCGTATCGATAAACTATATGGAACTACGGAGCAGCAATATGTGTTACTTAGGAAGCAAAAAAACGGGTGAAGACAAATGAATATAATCGCTTATCTCAAGTAACAGTTGTAGATATTAGGACTTTTTATCGTGAGCACTCTCTGAATAAATTGAAAATTTCGGATTGTTATAACCAAACATCAATCAACTAAATGATTGAAAGTAGTTTGAATATTCGAGAAAAAAAAAGAAAGATACAGAAATCGAGAAAACGAAACTCAAACCTCATCAGCCATGCAACTTACACATTAAAAAACTAATGTGAATCACTCAAATATCGACAACAAAGCAGGAGCACAAGAGTCACTTTCTTGACCGTCACTGTCCACCATTATATTGAATAGTCAGCATTCAGCATATTCATATTAATCAAAATCATATTATTTTATGCACCTACCTTCCTTTCAACCTACATTATATAATATAATTTATTAATTACGATAGAAGGTATTTACATTTACTGCTTACTGCATTTCATTAATTTCAAGATTTCATAACAACAGTGGCAATGCTGCAGAGGCTTAATAAGGTATAGACGCGTTCATTATTCCATATGCCATGCCAGAGAGAAAAGGAAACGCTGCGAAAGAATATATCTTATTCACTTTATCGAAATAGACAACATGGGTAAAAGCAACACCGATTGAAGATAGCTGCTCGGTTCAAAAAGGATACATCAATTCTCACACAATGTCGACCAATCACAACTATAGACTTTCGGGTAAAATCGAGTGAATTCGTTGGAAAGCATTAATCCTAGTGACTAGTGGACGAAACCAGTTAGTTTATTTATTTTGCTCGCGTAGTTTTTAAAATGAGTTCGGTTACTGAAGTTAATTTCAAAAATTTCAATGGTGACTTAGTGGAATATTTGTTATCCCATAACTTTAGTGCAGTTATGACGATAAAGTTTTAATAAAAACATTGCGACCTACCCCGGAATTAAACAATTTGGAGCAGCGTAACAAAAATCAGAATCGCGGTTTTAATATCAGAAATTATGAGAGACATCCTTGGCTAACCGGATCACAGGTAAAAAATAAATTATTTTGTTGGCAGTGTTTACTTTTTACTAGGGAAAATGTCTCTGTTTGGCAGTGGCATGTATGCAGGAATTATAAAAAAATAGATGTCGATACCAAAGAATTTATTTAAATTTTTTTGTTTAGGTCTAAATGTATATTTCATTATTTTATTTTGTTGTTATTTTATTAAGTTTTGTTTGACTTTTATGTCGAGAATTTTATTTTCATCTATTTTTGGGAGGGGCCTATTTTATTTCTCGCAAGAAAAAACTCTCACCTCCCAGTTGGTTCTTGCTGGGCAACAATTGATTAATTCCTCGAATAGATACCTATTTGATATTTTAGGGTGCTTGTTGTACTTTGATTCTCTTTAAATTATAAGGCGGTTGACCTTAAAATCCTAAAAATTTTCGCCTATGGTGTATTTTTTAACACCTCTTGTAGCCTCCTTAAACCAACACCTCACGAGCCACGAGCCGCCACTGATATATATATATATATATATATATATATATATATATATATATATATATATATATATATAAAATATATAAATATATATATATATATATATATATAAAAATATATATATATATATATATATATATATATATATATATATATATATATATATATATATATATATATATATATATATATATATATATATATATATATATATATATATATATATATATATATATATATATATATATATAATCTTTTGATAATTATTAGCAATAACAGGCTTGTTGAATATCAAAAAACTCGATTTTATTAAAAAGTTGACGTTTCGCCACGACGTTCGTGGCTTTATCAAAACTTTTGAAAAAATTGAGATTTTTTCGACATTTATTGATTTGAAAAAATTTAAATAGAAAAAGACTACTATGTCTCACTAAAATTTTTTCGGCTGTGGCCGTTCTTTGTTAATTATTACGTGCTATTCAGTCCAATATTAACATTCAAATCTGTTATTATTAGATGGTAAGGGAAACCACAGAAACCTTTACCCACGTAATGTTCGAAATAGGTTCAAATTATTTTGATTTTGAAAAGTCAAAGAATAGGGAACTATTTATCTTGTTTTCAAAAATTTCTCATTGCGGCTGTGGCCGTCTTCAGTAATTAATTACGTGCTATTTAGTCCAATATCAACAGACAGGTCCGTTGATATTAGATGGGAAGGGAACCACAGAAACCTTCACCCACGTAATGTACAAAATAGGTTTAAAATATTTGATTGTTGTCTTTAAAAAGACATTACTTGTAATTTTGGAGATCACATGTTCTAAACTATACTTTCTTTTTAGAAAAATTGAAAATTCTAGATGTTTAGATTTTGTCTAAGAAGATGACTTGTTATGGTTAGAGTTTGTTTGTTTTGATTTATGTTGTTTCTTAGAAAAATTAAAGAATTAAATCTGCGTATATTGAACTCAAATGTTTGATATCTGTTCTATCATTTACGACTTTATTTAAATTTTTTTGAATATGTAACATTTCTAAAATTTCTCTGCGTTTTTGACCTTTTTCTATTTCTAAAATTTTGGTGCTATTAAAGTTGAAAGTATGATTCTCATTGTTTTTATGTTTTATTAGTGCTGTGGTTTGTGTTCTGGTATATTTGTGTGCTTTTAATCTTTCTTCTAAATTTTGAAAAGTTTGTCCTATATATGATTATTACAGGGTATACTATAAACAACATGAGATTTTTGCAGAAGAGGTGTTTTACTTTTTAATTTAGAATATATTTGTTTAATTTCATTTTGTGCGGTGTGGGCTACTTTAATATCGTGTGGATTTAAAATTTGTGAAATTTTATTACTTAAATGAGGAATATATGGAAGAGGAATATATTTTTTGTTAATATTTTCTTTTTTTGATGTTTCTAATGTGTTGTAAAGTTTATGAATTCTATTTTTAGTGATTTTCTGTATAAGTTTTATTGGGTAATCGTTTTTCATGAGTAATTTATGGATATCTTGTAATGTTTCATGTCTGTGTGTAGGTGAAGTAAGTTTAAGTGCTTTGTCTATATATCCGATTATTAAACTCTTTTTTTTGTGACAAATGATGTGTACTGTTGTAGTTCAATGTTTTGTGAAAAAATTTCTTTTCTATGCCATTTTGTGATAATTTCATTGTTTTTGTGTATGAGAGTAATATCAAGAAAATTTAATGTATTGTTCGTTTCTTTTTCTAGAGTAAATTGTAATTTTCTATTAAAGTCGTTGAATTTTTTGAGAATATCATCAATAAAATCTTCTGATGTTATTATAAGGCAATCATCAACATACCTTTTGAAAGTTCTAATTCGTTCATTCGAATTATTCAATACATTCTCTTCTAAATATTCTAAAACTAATTGAGCTATAACACAGGAAATAGGACTTCCCATTGCTACACCATCAATTTGTTGGTAGAAGTTATTTTCATATTGAAAATAGTTTGTACCAAGTGCAAATTGAATTGCTTCTATAAAATCGGTTTTAGGAATATTTGTATAATTTTTGATAATATTCCATTTGTCATTAATTATTATTGAAACCAAAGAATTTGGAATATTGGTATAAAGAGAAACAACATCTAATGAGAAAAATTTGTAATTGTTAGGTATTTTCAAAGTTTTAAGATGGTCTACTAGATCGAGAGAATTTTTGATATAATAATGATTTTGATTTACTATATTTTTTAATATTGAAGAAAGAAATTTAGAAAGATTATATAGGGGTGATTGAATATAAGAGACAATAGGTCTTAATGGTATGTATTCTTTATGTATTTTACTCCACCAACCGTACTGCTTCCTGTCAACTCTGAAGTCTCAACCTGCCTACTCTTCAGAGTTAACTGACGGGCCGATCGTCGCGTGGCCGTATTTATAGGGAAGGGGGGCGGGTACTCTATTGACGTAGTTATTGACGTAGTTATTGACGTAGTATTGACGTCAATGGGGTATTCACGCACGGTATCAGTGCGGGATGCACTCCGATTGGGTGTGACACGGCGACCACTGAGAAGCGGCTTCCATGCTGATGGGAGTCTGTGACTGTCATCTCTGGTGTTCAAACAATTTGGACGTTTTTCTATTTCTACAGCTTCACGAAATATTCGGGATTTGAATGATCGGACGGGAGCAATAGTTCTTGTATTGGGGAAATCGATAATGTGGCCTGTTTGGGTGTGATGTTGGGAAAGGGCGTTGGTGATATCTGAATGTCTTACTGAAAGTGAATGTTCCTTGGCACGGACCTGAATTCGTCGGTTCGTTTGTCCTATATAAGAACGAGGACAATTGGAACAGGGAATCTCATAAACACCGTGATTTTCGTTAGGAATTTTATCCTTGACGGATCTGATTAGATGGGAGAGTTTTTGTTGGGTGGTGAATATTGTTTTGATGTTTGTGTTTTTGAGAGATCTTGCGATCTTATCTGTTACTCCTTTGATGTAAGGAAGGAATAATTTAGGTGTAGATTCTTGGTCAGTGGGATTGGAACGTGGTAGAGGTATGGTGATGTTTGTGTGTTTGCGTATGTTCTTGTTGATTTGATATGTGTTGTAACCGTTCTGTAATAATATATGTTTTAGAGTCTTGAGTTCTGATTCACGGTGTTCGTCGTCAGATAGTCGAATGGAGCGGTAGATTAGAGTATTAACTACAGAGTTAAGTTGAGAGGGATGGTGGTGAGACTGGGCGTTCAGATAACGGTTTGTATGGGTGGGTTTACGATAAACTGAATAGGAGAAGCCTTGGGATGGAAGTTTTTTGACCATGACATCGAGGAATGGCAGAGACCCATCGTTTTCCACTTCCATTGTGAATTGGATACTTGGATGTATGCCATTCAAATGATTCAAGAAGTGGAGCAACGAGTCTCCGCCATGGGGCCAGATCGCAAAGACATCGTCTACATAACGTAGCCAGCATGATGGTTTAAGGTCGAATGACGAGAGAGCTTGGGTTTCGAAATGTTCCATGAAAATGTTGGCTATGACGGGGAGAGAGGGGATCCCATTGGGGCTCCCTTAATTTGTCTGAAGAAATTGCCTTGAAAGATAAAGTAAGTGTTGGCCATGCAGTGTTTGATCAGGGATAGGTTGTCTGGGGATATTTCATGTTTCGTGTCTAGGATGGAAAGTGTTTCTTCGATGGGGATATTTGTAAATAAGGAGACAATATCAAAACTAACAAGGAGATCAGATGGGGTAATATCAATACTTTTTAGGAGTTCTATGAAGTGAAAAGAGTTTTTTACGCATGACTGGGTTTGTTCGGCAAGGGGTTGAAGGGTTTTGGCGAGATATTTCGCAAGAGGATGTGTTGGACAATTGTAAGCGCTGACAATGGGTCGAAGTGGAATATTAGGCTTGTGAACTTTGGGTAGACCATAAATTCGAGGAGTTCTTGAAGATTTTTCTCTTGGGATTAGAGACTTTTTTATTTCAGGTGGCAGATTCGATTGGTTGATACGAGATTTTGTGGTTTTCTCCAGGTATGTTGTCGGGTCATGAGGAATACGCTTATAGTCGGGGGTGTCAAGAAGATTGGACATTTTATCGAGGTAAGAAGAAGTGTTAAGAATGACAGTGGCATTGCCTTTATCGGCTGGGAGGACGACTATATTTTGGTCATTGTAAAGTTCTTTGATAGATTGCCTCTCAGAAAAAGTGAGGTTGGGACGGGGTGGCCGACTTGTACGAAGAATTCTGGCGATGTCATGCCTGGCAGTTTCTGCTTGATCTGTTGGTAGATGGGAAATTGCTTCTTCTGTTTGGGAGATGATAGTTTCTATGGGGATGGATTTTGGTGTGATGGAATAGTTGAAACCTTTCGAGAGTGCTTTTGTTGCGATCTCGGAAATTGGGGTGTCAGAATAATTGTGAACAATGGAGGAGGTATAAGATGAAGATGATTTTTGTGGTTTTTGGGAATTGATGAGTTTGGCTAGTTTATTTTTCTGGGTTAAGGTCTTTTGGTCGGAAAGATGTTGTGCCTTGGAGTTGGATAGGCGATCAAACATCCTCGACATCCTCGATGTCATGGTCAAAAAACTTCCATCCCAAGGCTTCTCCTATTCAGTTTATCGTAAACCCACCCATACAAACCGTTATCTGAACGCCCAGTCTCACCACCATCCCTCTCAACTTAACTCTGTAGTTAATACTCTAATCTACCGCTCCATTCGACTATCTGACGACGAACACCGTGAATCAGAACTCAAGACTCTAAAACATATATTATTACAGAACGGTTACAACACATATCAAATCAACAAGAACATACGCAAACACACAAACATCACCCCACCTCTACCACGTTCCAATCCCACTGACCAAGAATCTACACCTAAATTATTCCTTCCTTACATCAAAGGAGTAACAGATAAGATCGCAAGATCTCTCAAAAACACAAACATCAAAACAATATTCACCACCCAAAAAAAAACTCTCCCATCTAATCAGATCCGTCAAGGATAA
Source organism: Cynegetis impunctata (assembly GCA_030704885.1). Lineage (NCBI taxonomy): Eukaryota > Metazoa > Arthropoda > Insecta > Coleoptera > Coccinellidae > Cynegetis > Cynegetis impunctata. The sequence goes on from JARQZK010003668.1 coordinate 301,677, forward strand.
AATTCCTAACGAAAATCACGGTGTTTATGAGATTCCCTGTTCCAATTGTCCTCGTTCTTATATAGGACAAACGAACCGACGAATTCCGGTCCGTGCCAAGGAACATTCACTTTCAGTAAGACATTCAGATATCACCAACGCCCTTTCCCAACATCACACCCAAACAGGCCACATTATCGATTTCCCCAATACAAGAACTATTGCTCCCGTCCGATCATTCAAATCCCGAATATTTCGTGAAGCTGTAGAAATAGAAAAAACGTCCAAATTGTTTGAACACCAGAGATGACAGTCACAGACTCCCATCAGCATGGAAGCCGCTTCTCAGTGGTCGCCGTGTCACACCCAATCGGAGTGCAACCCGCACTGATAACGTGCGTGAATACCCCAGTGACGTCAATACTACGTCAATAACTACGTCAATAACTACGTCAATAGAGTACCCGCCCCCCTTCCCTATAAATACGGCCACGCGACGATCGGCCCGTCAGTTGACTCTGAAGAGTAGGCAGGTTGAGACTTCTGAGTTGAAAGGTAGCAGTTCGGGTGGGGGGGTAGGCAGTTTTGGACCACGCAATCGTATTATTTCCGGTTCCTTCTAATTCGATACGTGGAGTTGGCAGATTGAGGCCACGTATCTGAATTATTTTCCCTTGTAATTCTCCTGAAGATGGCTTCGCAAAAGGAGCCGAAACGTCGAGATTTTTCAAATCTTTTTACGCGGTTCATCCCGAGAACCAAGTTTTTCATATATATATATATATATATATATATATATATATGTATATATATATATATATATATATATATATATATATATATATATATATATATATATATATATATATATATATATATATATATATATATATATATATATATATATATATATATATATATATATATATACAGGGTGACCCAGAGCTACGTAATCGGTCCATAACTTTTTTGTCATTGAAGATATCGAAATGAAATTTTCAGAGCAAATATGGTCTGACTAAGTCTATTTTACAAAATTATTTTGAAGAAAATTGCACTTCCGGTTTTGCCGGAAGTGATATCAACTTTGTTATTTCAAATGGAATACCCTGTATATTTTTTGATTTTCGAATTTATTATGTAATTTATAATAAAATTGTCGTAACATTCTTTATACCTAAAATTAACAGTTTTCGAGTTATTAATTTTTTTCGTAAAATTTTGACAGTTGCGTCTTCAACAAAAATAGGCTATAATTTCTTTGTTAGTACGTCTATTGGTATGCGGTTTGGATTTTTGTAACCTCCAAACAGTGTTTTATTCATTCCATGTCGAAATTTTCTATATTTCTAACTTATTACTTGATAAAATCTAGGATGAAGTTGGCAAATTTCAAACGTTAATAACTTTCTTATTCCTAATGGAATGCTATGTATATTTTTGCATTTTTAAATTTGCTATTCATTTACCTTTCGATTTGTATAATCATTACATATACCTAAAGTTAATAATAACAAAGATATTTCACAATTTTGTGATAATTTATATATCAATACACCTGAGAAATCGTCTACCGTGTTATTTTGACGTATCCATGGATACCAATAATAAAAATTATTTAAAATCTAATTGTGTCACCTTTTCTAGTATTTTTTCAGTCAATAAAATGGATTTTACGCGACAAGAAATGATAAATATGGTTTACTGTATTGGAGAAGCGGATCGAAATGTTCTGCTAGATAGTAGAATTTATCATCAAAAATATTCTGATTCTGATTCAACTACGTTTTGTGATTCTGTTATTAATAAGCATTGATTTCTTTCTGTATAATATTGAAATGTAAAATTTGGAGTAACTGTTGGATCATGCGAATGTACTCCTCCTGACCAAAATGATAATGTCGAACTTGACATTGCAATTTGACATCAGTCTACTACAAACATATGTTGTTTATAAACAACAATAATTATTGAATATTAACGTCTTAGAATTACTATTTTTTCCATATCTTTTCGGATATCAGCATCTGGTGCTACAAATCTAATGAACAGAAAAGGTGACACAATTAAATTTTAAACAATTTTCGTAATTGGTATCCATGGATACGTCAAAAATAACTCGCTAGTCGATTTCTCAAGTGTATTGTTATATAAATTATTACAAAATTGTGAAATATCATTGTTATTATTAACTTTAGGTATAGGGAATGGTTATACAAATCGAAAGGTAATTGAATAGCAAATTTAAAAATGCAAAAATATACATAGCATTCCATTACGAATAAGAAAGTTATTAACGTTTGAAATTTGCCAACTTCACCCTAGATTTTATCCAGTAATAAGTTAGAAATATAAAAATTTTTGACAAGGAATGAATAAAAAATTGTTTCGAGGTTACAAAAATCCAAACCGCATACCAATAGACCTACTAACAGAGAAGTTATAGCCTATTTTTGTTGAAGACGCAACTGTCAAAATTTTACGAAAAAAATTAATAACTCGAAAACTGTTAATTTTAGGTATAAAGAATGTTATGACAATTTTATTATAAATTACATAAGAAATTCGAAAATCAAAAAATATACAGGGTATTCCATTTGAAATAACAAAGTTGATATCACTTCCGGCAAAACCGGAAGTGCAATTTTCCTCAAAATAATTTTGGAAAATAGACTTAGTCAGACCATATTTGCTCTGAAAATTTCATTTCGATATATTCAATGACAAAAAAGTTATGGACCGATTACGTAGCTCATATATATATATATATATATATATATATATATATATATATATATATATATATATATATATATATATATATATATATATATATATATATATATATATATATATATATATATATATCTTATATATATATATATATATATATATATATATATATATATATATATATATATATATATATATATATATATATATATATATATATATATATATATATATATATATATATAACCCATATCTATGATGTTAAGTAACAAGGAGTATTGCCGTAATTTAATAATATCTTAGGAAACAAATTTCCTCCGAAGTTTTAGGTTCTCGGCAAGGGAAGGGAGCAGTCATTAAAATCGACTAATCGTCAACAAAATTCTATATTTCGGACCAACATGCGGTCCTTTCTCAGGAATTACTGAAAAAACAATTTTAACTTTACAATCAGAGAAAAAACACTCGAACAATAACTTACATCTGACAAAGTCAATAAATTAACAAAAACGACATTCAGAAAATTGGTTATTTACTACCCACGAAAGTTAGAATGAATTTCATCAAAAATATGTATGTGAGAGCCTGGGTGAACAGTCAACAATAAGTGAGCAATCAACAATCATAGGTTAAGTACACAGAACATCAGCAACGGTGTAAAACAATACAAACGTCAAAACACGAAATGAAGAAGTCAACGGTCTCGACAATTCGAACCATCAACTAATCTATCTAATGACAGAAGATAACTATTATTATGAATGAGGCTTAAATTGTCAATATCTGTTTTTTTATTTATATTATTGTCAAAATTATTGATATAACACATCTCAAGGAAAGTTCTCTTAATATAGTTGGAATTTACAAATAGGATACCCGTCTCGTCAAATTTAAACCGATGATCCAAAGAAGAAGCATGATGGGCCAATGCACATCCCTTTAGTTGTAGTCGGATGTCACTCTTAAGAATAGCGAGCCTCCTCTTCAAGCATTGTGTCGTCTGACCGATGTAAACTGAGTGACAGTCATTGCACGTAACCATATAAATACAATCTGACATACATGAAACTGGAATCCTATCCTTCAATTGGCTGAAAAGCTTACGTACGGAAAATGGGTAAGTTATTGTTCGAGTGTTTTTTCTCTGATTGTGAAGTTAAAATTGTTTTTTCAGTAATTCCTGAGGAAGGACCGCATGTTGTTCCGATTATAGAATTTTGTTGACGATTAGTCGATTTTAATAACTGCCCCCTCCCTTGCCGAGAACCTAAAACTTTGGAGGAAATTTGTAATATCTTAAGTTATATAGGCACCATAGAAAAAAACGTCCACGAGCTACTACGCCCAATTACAGGATTTGCTACATAACTCCTCTATCGCCTATTTAGGCCAACATTGCATATATGGTTATATGAAAATATAAACTATTGCTTTTAATGAAAAAACTGAAAAATAAATAGAATCACATGACGAATTGAATCAAGTTATTGAATACAATCGAAAAATGTAAAATATGAACAGTAATCACGAGAAATATCCACTGTAGAGTATACAATTGTTATTGTTTGTATATAATGATAACATTATTATATTTACCAATTTTAACCTAGTAATTTGCATAAATGACAAATAAATTAATGAAAACTCTATTCTTTTCAACATCCACATCAAAATTGATACCATTTAGGACATGTGTTTGTCTTATAATAAGATTTCAAAGTGAAATAACTCATAAACTGTTATGAAAAAAAAATATGAAAAGGTTTAACTAAAACAACCATATTAATGAAGCTAAAATATTCGCTAACTAGAGAAAATATATGGTTACCTGGCAGCAAACCTAGCATCACTTCGGGTAAACCTAAACCAGTCTTCTTATCCTTAACAGCTATTCTGTAATGACATGCCAATGCAACTTCTAAGCCACCTCCTAAACAAGATCCTTGAATAGCGGCTACAACTGGCTTATTACTTTTCTCAATGGCATCTAATAATCTTTGACCATCTCTAGAAATAGCAACACCTTCATCCTGAGTCTTGCACTTAGACAGCATCTTGATATCAGCACCAGCAATGAAGCAATTGGGTTTTCCAGACATTAGCACAGCTGCCTGAATTTGAGAGTTAGACTGAATTTCCTTTATAAGGATGTCGAATTCATCACTAATTTCAGCACCCAGAGAATTAACCTTGAACAAATAATATATTCAATTTGAGCAAGTTATTCAAAATGGATTGTACACTATACATTCTACATATAAGTATATAATTATCATGATACAAAAAAAACCCTATTGAGCAAAACACAACTCTATGCGACCATAGCGGCGTAAGCTCGAACTTCCCGAAACGAGTATTCGTTTTTCGATTCGACCGTGCTGGTGCTTGAGAACGTACGTTTATTTGTTTAGTGTTATTGGCTTTTTATTCTGATAAAAAAATATGAATACAAAAAATACAGTGAAGAACACTAATTGCTGTGTTTATGGATGCAGCTCCAAAAAATCTAGGAATCCTGAAATCCATTTTCATTATTTCCCAAGTAAAAATCAAAAAGTACACATAACCAACAAAAGAGGAATCGTAGAAGAAGTTGATCGACGTAAAGCCTAGGAGAATGTTTTGTTGATGGGAAAACCAGTAACCAAGCATATGAGAGTATGCTCACGACATTTCAGTCCTGAAGATTATAGAATGAAAACAGGTGAGAGTGGAATTAATATCAATTGAAAGCGTTCTTCATGTGTCTTGAAATAATTTCAGGGACTCTCCATATGAAAATATCTCCGTGACTGTGAACAATGCAAAGGGCTACTTTTCAAGAAAATTCTATTCGGCTGGTGGATTCTCCTGATTTTTTGGTGCCACTGGACTCACATCATAACCAAGTATTTTTTGAAATTACTTTTAAGCATCTTCGTGATATTACGAGAGTTAAGCATGAACTGGACTTTCACAGGGTTGATTACCAGGAGGTGAATAGGGGTTTGCTACTGTTAGATTGGAATGAGGTTTTTATTGGTAATTGTATTGAAGGGAATAATGTGAAATTCTATTCCATTTTAAATGATTTAATTGATAAACATGTACCTCTTAAAAGGGGATTCTGATAGTACGTATCCTTGCTGGTATTCACATTCTTTAATTTCGTTGATTATTGATAAGAAGAAGATACATAAAAAATGGCTACAGTTCAATGTCTCCAGTGATGGAATTAAATTTAGAGAACTTAGGGCAAAGTGTATCCGTCAATCTAGGATTGACCGACAAATATATATTGATGAAATTGAATGTAAGACAAAAAAGAATTTGAAAAATTTTTGGAACTAAGTAAGTTCTCTTTCTAAAAAAAATAATATTCCTGAGGAAGTATTTTTTAATAATTTAAAGAGTAACAACCGCAAGAAAGCTTGTAACTTGTTTGCTAAACATTTTGAACTTGTTCATTTGAACGCTGATTCTTCTTTTCATCATCAATTGTTATTGAATGGTGATCTTGATTTTACTGTTGATAAGGAAGATATTATAAATGCTTTTAAGAACTTGAAGGAATTAAACTCTGTGGGACCTGATGGTTTATCTGTGCTATTTGTTAAAAATTGTTTGAGCTCCACAAAACTCTTGTTAGACCTATATTACTTTATGGGTCCGTTATATGGTCTCCCTCTAAGATTACTCATGTTACAATTCTGGAATCTGTCCAACACAAATTTTTCAGATATGTAGCTTATAAAATGTTGAAAAGGTTTCAGTTTAATGAACATGACTATTCAAACTTTGCTTTTTCAATCAAATTAGAGTCGATCAAATCTCTATATATTTATCAGAATATGTATTTTCTGAAGAAAGTTTTTTTGGTTCTTATAAACTGTGATAGTGTATCAAATCTACTTGCTATAAAAAATGTTTCCTATACGTTGAGGCACTGGAGAGAGCTTGTGGAGGTGCATACCGATAAAAATTATCATAATACAATTCATCGGTTTTTAGACTAAGGCGAAAGTGGAATAAAATCGTGATTCCTTCTACAACTTAAAATACTAAAAGTTTAAGTTTATTTAAAAAGAACTGAAACAAATTGTTAATAGGTATTTCTAGGCTGGTTATTATTGCTAAACTCTTCTACTGTGCAACTTGGCCCTTGGGAAATATGTTATGGTTGTTCAGTGACATATTTATATATTGTTATTATTACTTGTTTACTGAATTTGTATTTATACTTATTGTATGAAAAGGATCATTGATCCGTTGACTTTATAAAAAAATAAAATAAAAATAATATAAATATATATATATATATATATATATATATATATATATATATATATATATCTATTAAATATTACAGGAAAAATATAAGTGTTTTATTCAGAAGACAACAATAACTTTCCTGGCTGATACCATGATGAATATATGTTAAAATTACTACAAAACAAAACAAAAAAATTAATAGTAAAAGTAAGAATTAAAATAATCTAGTATTGATATCATACATTATCTTCCAGATCAGAATTGAACATCCAAAATATTTTATATTTGATAGAATTAATCAATGAAAATAAGGTAGGTAGGTAGGATGAGAAAAAGTACCCAATGCAAATAATATTTTATATTCTTTTTGTTTTTTTTTAATGAAAGACATGAAATCTTGTAAAGAATTTATTGTGAAAACTGTAAAATGAAAAATATCAACCAATCATACTCGCCACAATAAAGTGATAATAATAATACTCTTTATTTCAAAATGAGTTACAATCCCAAAAGGTGTCAAACTATACAGGAAATGCAACTAAAAAGAAACAGTGTCAAAAACAAAATTGAAACTAATTTATGTTTAGGAATTCATGTAAACTATAGGGTTCAAAAACAATCGAATATTTTATAACTTCCTTCCTGAAGCAATTCTGTGTTCTTAGATGTTGTAGCCTACTGTAGATACTGTTGGTATCTTGTTGAAGAATCTGATGCATCTATAATATGTTCCCCCCTCGGTAAGTGACAGTCTATATGACAGGATATATGATGTCATTAGATCTTGTTGGATAACTGTGATGTCTTTCTGCTTGGAAGTAGCCAATGTTGCGAACTGAGAACATCAAGCACTCATAGATATAAAGAGCGTATATTGTAAGGAGTCCATGCCTTCTGAATACTCCTCTACAACTTTCTCTTATCTTCATTTTGATTATACTTCTTATAGCCCGCTTCTGGATCACAAAGATGTGTTGAACACTGGAACAGGATCCCCAAAACATGATTGCATATCTTGCACTTGCCTCGAAACAGGCGTAATAAAAAACTTTCAAAGTCGCTTCATCCATATGAAAGGAATACTTCTGAGAGCATATGTAGTGGAGTTTAGTTTCTTACTGATATTTTTTACGTGTTCTTCCCAATTTAAAAATTCATCAAGGTGGACTCCAAGAAATTTAGATGATTTAACTAATGGTTGAACTATGTTCCCTAGTTCAATTTCCTCTGGTATTCTAGCTCTTGCCTGTCTTGTTCTGAAGCGAATTGTTGTTGTTTTTTCTTTATTTAGTATTAATTTATTTTTGTTAAACCATATCTCTATCATTGTGAAATGTTTCCTCGCCCTATATGTGGTTCCTTTTAAAGTCACCAGGACATTTGTATCATCAGCGTATTGAGTGATATGTGGCTCATTTTCCAATTCTTGTGTAGAGGAATCCATCCAGTCACTCTCTGTTTCTGTATCATCCCGTTCATTTTCTCCTTCTTGTACAGGCTCTCGGCTTGAAAATTCCAAGTCATTCACAAAAATTATAAACAAGAGAGGTCCTAGGATGCTTCCTTGTTGTATTCCCCCCGTGTTTTCTTTTACATGTGATACTCCTATGATGTAATTTTTCTCGATCACGACACATTGTTTACTTTGGAGCAGGTATGTATTCAGCCATTTATAGGCTGGTCCTCTTATGCCATATTTCCACAGCTTCTTTAAAAGGAAAGATTAACAAGATCCACAATCGAAGCCAAAAATTTTTCAGTTGAGAAATAGGTTTGAGAACAATGAACACTAATAAACAATCTCACAAATCGCACAAATACAAATAGGCTAATAGTCTAATCATAAAAGAGTACTCGATTCGGGAACAGCTGATACGGCGAATGCAGCGCCACCATCGGTAATTATTTTTCCCAATAGGAGTAGAGAAAGATAAATTTCTTCATTCTTGGTTAGATTTAAGAAATCTAAAATGTAGAGTTTTCTAAAATAGACTATAATGTTCGTAAATATAAATTTTTTTAAATAACAAGAAAGTTGACTTTACACTGTTCATACATATATAAAAACATGAATTACAAAAAAATATACATCATATGGCTTATTAGTGCGCCCGTAATTATTGAGACATACTTTTCCGTGGTTGAAAAAATTGAGTACTTCTTTCAAATTTATTCGTTCTACATCAACGAATTCATCACGAAACATATATTTATTTCAATATAGAGCGAGTAGAAAAAAATACTACCAAATTCAAACTAAGTGTTGCCAGTTTTCAGCATATTAATAAGTTCTTGGAGAATATATTATCTGAAATATTCATTATTCGATGTAATTCAAAGACATAATTAGAGCAGTTCAAAAATTCAATTATAATGTTTAATATGTACCTACAATATTAAAAAATGTAAAAGATAAATAGGTAATTATAATAGGCGTATCAGTTTAGTTCCCAGACATTTTCCATTCTGTGCAATTTGTAGACATTTAGCTATACTACAATGTAATTTCATTATCTCAAATAAAAATGAACGGCATAAAAAGAGAACGTGTAGAAAAAACTAGATTGATGACTTAACAAAGTTTTCAATCATAATTTTTAGATCGGGAGAGTCCGTATCGTGTAACTTCATGAACTTGAACAATAGAATAATTTTTGACATTCTACTATTGAATATATTTTATATAGTTAACGTAAATCTATAATATCTCATAAATAAAAGAATATAAAATAATAGTAGAGGAAAATATAAATATTAAATGCAATTAGCAAATTTAGGAAAAAATAATATTTATGTTTGATATTTGAGGTATAGGACAAAAAAAACTGAGCTTCAATTATTTTTCAATATGAGACAAGAAGATTAACATCCGAGCAAATTATATTGCAAGTAGCTAGCCTCTGATGAATGATAAGTGACTTGTTTTTTTTTTTAAATAAGAAAATATTATTGCATCTCAATTAACATCAGATCAAAAACCTCATTATTAATATCTTCCAGCATTGAAACAAAATTCAACAAGGATTGCAACTAAAAAACTCTATTAGGAGCATATGAAAAGTTATCAACATTCCATTGCAGCAGAGTTTTTCACACCTTCCATGGCTTCACACAATAACAGTATTATTCTATTAGTCTATTATGTTTGAAGCAATGAATGGTATAGAATTTTATCATTGATCTAACGTGGAGTTCGAGATTGCGTGTAAGTTATGCAAAAACAATTACCATGCTCAGTGCGTCAAGCTAAAAGATGTAGTTCTGAAAGCAATGAATGATAGTGAAAATATCTTTTGGTTTTGTGATGGCTGTGCTATTAAAATGGACGAGAAATTAATTTTCAACAACAAATTGAGAAGTTTGAAGAGCAAACAGATAAACTGATTAAACATACTCAGCAAGTTTTGGAAACTGTAAAAGTTTTACATTCAGGCAATAAAGCGAAATATTCCGATACACTTAAGAAAAAGGAACCACCTCCATTGATTATCAAACCGATAAAACAAAGTCAAAACAGTACAGTAACAAAAAGTGCCACAGCAGAAAAAATTAAACCAGCTGATATCGCCGTTGCTATCAATAAAAAAAAAACCAGTAAGGCAAGGTAGTGTTTTGACACAATGTGACGATAATGAATCATCCGAAAAACTTAAAAGTATTGTAGAAAATCAACTTACTGATAAATACAGAGTGGAGGTACCAAAAATAATGAAACCAAAAATTTTAATAGTCGGGGTAAATCAAAAGGAAATAAATGAAGACGAATTTTTAAACTGTATAAAAAAACAAAATTTTTCTGAAGAAATGAACAGAGAGTAAACTTTTATTAAAAAATATATTCCTACTAGCAAGAAACATTACAATATAATCATGGAAGTTTCACCAGAAATTTTTCAGCATTTCATGCAAAAACGGAAAGTATTTGTGGATAGCTATCCTGTGTATGAATATGTGGGTATTTTACGTTGTTTCAAATGCTGGCGTTATAATCATAGAGCAGAACATTGCTGATCTGATAAAATAGTATGTCCTGAATGTAACAGCAATCATAAAAGTTGATGTCAGTCAGCAAGTAAAATATGCACAAATTGTAAACATGCGCATGATATTCTGAACGTTCCAGTCATAAATTTCAGACATTATGTTTTTGATAAAGAATGTACATGTCATAAAAGAGCTATTGATCAGGCTAAAGCAAGAACCCAATATATATAGCAACTACCAGAAAATTGCATACTGAACCAAGAAATAATATGCCTTAACATCCAAGGACTAACCACACATATGGAAGAGCTGCGTACTTTCCTTTTTTTTGAAAAACCTCTACTGGTGGCTGTTACAGAGACACATATTACCAGCGAATATAAGATTTTGAATTACAATAACAGTATAGTGGAATCTAATAGTCGTCACACAGGTGGGTTCATTATCTATATAAGGGAAGAATTAAACTTCTGCATGCTGAACAAAGTAGCATGGTGGCTCCGTAGTTCAGTGGTCAGTGCGTTGGGCTACTGAACAGAAGGTCGCTGGATCGACTCCCGGCCGAACCAACGAATTAATGCGGAGCCACCTCTCGGAAGGCAATGGCAAACCACCGAGCAGTATGCTGCCTAGTAAAGCCTCTCTATAAAGACGTTCGGAACTGTCGTAAAACTGTAGGTCCCTTCTATTCGTGTATTACTGTATCACGCACAGCACGAATAGTTGTAGAGAGGTCGCCTACACCCGAAATCGGGTATGGCACCGGAAGAAGAATTTTAAAAATCTACCTAAATGGAAAATATTTTGTTGTCGGATGTATATATCGTTCTCCTCACGGAAATGCCAGTGTTTTTCTCAATTTTGATGCTCTATGTAAAAACGACTTTTTAAGTGATTTTGAAACTATCATACTGGGGGACTTTAATATAGATTCTCTATCAAATACAAGCACATCTAATAAAATAAATAATATTATAAATGACTCCGGTCTTAAATCGAAATTTCCCTAAAATGTCAGATCATGATGTAATAGGAGTAAATGTACCTGGTTTAAACAACCAATGCTTAGAAACATTTTTCTGGAAAAGAAATACTAATTTAATAGGAAAACAATGGGAATCAACTTCAACAGACGTAAATGTGTTATACAGAAATTTTTCAGACAATATTCGGGAAACAGTTGATAAAATGTGACCTACAAAAAAGTTAATAAGAAACCGTGGATCAATAAACTTGTGTCAAAAGCGCAAAAGATGCGAAACGTCGTACATAATAGATTTAAATTCACAAACTCTCAGGAAGATTGGAATGATTATAAAAATAAAAGAAATCGGGCTGTTAGTGTGTTACGTCAAAAAAAGAAAAAGTTTTATGAAGATAAACTTGATAAATCCAAAGGAGACAGTAAAAATATGTAGCAGACAATGAAAACATTGATTAGACAAAAGACAGATAGTTTACAAACGGACAAAATTCAATTCGACGGGTATAATGGGTCAACAGAGGAAAACTTCAATAATTATTATAGGGATAGTATCTGCAAAATTGCTGAGAGTATAGAATACAAAGATTTTCCACAAGAGGAAAATTATATAGAGGGAAAAGAGCTATTGACAATGTTTAAAGAAATCACAATTGGTCAATTATAAAAATTAGGACTAAAATTCAAATTCCTTGTGATCTTAAAGTTAGTGTAATAGTTCCAATAGCTAAAGTGCCGTCACTAACATATCCGGAACAATGTAGGCCTATTAATTTATTACCAACTGTAGATAAAGTTATTGAAATTGTAATTAGAGATCAATTGAAACTATTTTTCGAGAAAAATAATATTTTGTATAGTCAGGGTTTCGGGACCGGCATTCATGCGAAACGGCATTACAATTTGTGTGTTCCAAGTCATATTGGGGTGCCACAGGGGAGTGTTCTTGGACCTCTATTATTTATTGCTTATATAAATGACATACCAAATATGTTAAAAGAATCTTTTGTAAGTCTATTTGCTGATGAAACCCTTATATCTGTTGCGGGTGATGATTTTGAAAAAGCTGTTGATATTTTGAATAATGAATCTGTAAATGTATTCTGTATGATTGGTTGTGTATAAATAAACTAAAATTGAATGCCAATAAAACCAAACATATGGTGTTAGGAAGTAGGTCAATGTGTAGAAATTTTGGGTCTGGTACATACACTATTAAGATAAATAATGTTGCCGTGGAACAAGTACAGTCGATTCAGTACTTGGGAGCTATTCTGGATCCACAATTAACTAACATTCAACAATCATGCAGATTACTTATGTGAAAAACTAGGAAAAAAGATAAGGTTTCTCAGAAGAATATCTACAAACTTGTCGCAGAGGTGTAGAATGCTTTATTACAAAACTATTGCATTGCACTTTAACTACTGCATATCACTTTTATTGTCATGTACTAAAGAACAAATAAATAGGCTCCAAGTATTACAGAATAAGTGTATGAGAGTGATACTGAGGTGCAGTATGTACACCCCAGTGAATAATATGTTGAAAACTTTAAACTGGCTCTCTGTTGAGCAGATCATTAAAAGAGCAAATCTGGTTCTTGTGTATAAGATGATGCATCAACTAACTCTGACATATCTTAGCGCGTTATTAGTTACTCGTTTTAGTATGCATTCTCGGGCATTAAGAACAGAAAATAATTTTGATATATATTTTACAAAAAAATCCTTCCTAATTGAATCTTTACTTGTTAATGGAGTAAGCATGTTTAATGATCTGCCAAAGGAAATAAAGGAGTCAAAAAATTTGTATGTGTTCAATAAAACTATATGTAAATATCTCATGAAGTAAAGTAAATTAACTTATATTAACATATATGTATGTGTAAAGACAATATTATAAATCGTATAGCAATGGCTACATAAAGTTTTCATTCATTCATTCATTCTAAAAATTGAGCAAGATTTTAAGCGATCTGATTGTCACCTTAGTTACTGAATAATACAGTCGATATGTACATAATTTCTCAAATGTTTATCGACATTATGCCCATATAGCAATTATTAGAAACCACTACAGAAATAGTATCATTACCCAATCTTTGAATTTTTATATGTTTGTCGAATATTTTCATTACATGTGAAAATTACAAATTTTGTTGTTACTATATTTATCGTAAGTAAGTCTTAATCGAATAGATGTGTTACTTTATATATTATATTTTCTGCGTCATTCTTCAAATCTTCCCAGTTTTCGGCCTATGATGCTAGTATCAAATGCATAACTCAATATCCTGTAAGCTAAAAGTTACGTGACCAGTCAATCATTCAAATAAATAAAATATTGATTCAAGGGCATGTTCCCCAGTGAAATTTACTTCAAATTATATCGTACTCAGTCCACTGTACCCTCCACCGACCGATTCATATTGCTTACGATTTGTGAGATAATTCTTCATCAATATATATATATATATATATATATATATATATATATATATATATATATATATATATATATATATATATATATATATATATGTACAGTGTGGAACAGCCAAATGGAATAAATTCGATAACGAATAAATGAGCGCGTGAAAAATGCTTAGACACGTCGATTTGTATTTTTAGATGCGCATTGTTTTCAAAAAAAAATAGTTATATAGGGTGTGTTATGTAACAGTGGCCGATGCCAACTTTCTTATTTTAAATACAACCCCCTGTATATTATTAGTTTTTTGGATTCTTCAAAAATTCTAGACATAATTCACGTACAATGTCCCATACCTATCTTCAACTGTTTCGGAAATATTAAGTGTTTTCAGATGTATTACAAACGTTAGAAGACATTTCTATACCAGATTAGCATGTTGCCAAGACGTTCGCGGCGAACATTTTGAACATCTCTTACATTGAAATTAATGTTTTTTTGTTTTTTTTTACATTATTTGTGAAATAAAATAATTTTCTTTTTTTAATGTAAATTTTTGTAATACATCTGAAAACACTTAATATTTCCGAAACAGTTGAAGACAGGTATGGGACATTGTACATGAAATATGTCTAGAATTTTTTGAAGAATCCAAAAAACTAATAATATACAGGGGGTTGTATTCAAAATAAGAAAGTTGGTATCGGCCACTGTCACATGACACACCCTATATAATTTTTTTTTGAAAAAAATGAGCATCTAAAAATACAAATCGACGTGTCCAAGCGTTTTTCCCAACACGCTCTCATTTATTCGTTATCGAATTTATTCCATTTGGCTGTTCCACACTGTATATGACCACTGCTCGTTAAACGCATCGCTGCTGCTTTTTCATCAAGAGCCTATAACTGATATTGGTCAAAAACTTGATTGACATAATTGCAGGAATGTGACTTTAAGGCTTCATAAACTTGTCATATGGCACCTTGAGTTCATTTTCCGCCTCTCAATCCAAATTGTTATTTTGATAGTAATTTTATGTCACCAAGAAAAGACTATTTTAGTTTTTATTAGTTCTACAAATGTTTCCAACATTGAAATGAGTATAATTGGCCTTTAATTTCCAACATTCGTATTTTTTCCTGATTTAATGGTTTGAAAACACATGTTTGAAGCACAACAGTTAAAAATGACATTTTTATTTTTTGTGTGTGAAAGAGTATCGTCGGTGGCCTAACTATATATAGGCTCTTGCACCGTATATTTTAAACTAAGTTTAATGATAAACCGAGTTTAATTTGACATTTTCGCTTGTTAAATGTCAAATTACACTCGGTTTATCATTAAACTTAGTTTAATAATATACGGTGCAAGAGCCTATTAATGTCTTATTTATTGCATAACCATAACTTCGACTATGATACCATCATTGTCCATCATGTCTATGCAATTTTTACAATTTGAAAAGTTTCATGATTTTAACGACGATCTTAAAAAAACTAAATTAAGTTCTCAACCAGAATGGCTGTTTTTCTGGTATATCAGAAGCTGGTTAGATACCATAGGTTAAGTATATAATGTTTTGGAATATTGTTGCAATGTTCATATTGTTTAGGTTTTATTTTTTCATGTACGTCTTTAATGCAATTTATTTCCACAGTTTTCTGAAGGTATTAATCTGTTTGACCCAGTCACATAACTCTTTTGGTGAGGTTCTTTCTTAATCCATATCCAATTTATAATCTGTCATAATTTTCAGGGAATTCATAGTTTGTTGGTCTACGTTATATATTTTTCCTTTAGTTCGGTATCATCTGATTCCTTTAATAACGGAAAGTTCAGATACCTCATGTTCTTTTTAAGAAGATCTTCACCAGCCTTCACTATTCCTAAGTCTAGTCGTTTTCCAAATATTCACTGCTTTGTAATTCAACTAATTTGCACCTTCTGGTTTGACAATCAGTAACTCTATCATTTTAGAATGTTTCATGATAATTTACTACAGTAAAACAAAGAATTGATCATTTTTAGGTGTGTTCATGATTGATGAAGAACGAATAGAAATCCTCCAAATTTTACGCACACTTTTAGAGATTTGTTTTTTTTTTGTCATATGAAGGATAATTTAATTGCGTATTGATCTATACCTATAATTCTTATAACAATGATAGTTCTCAACTTTTTGTTGACATTGAGGGATATTCACCACTAGCCTACTACAATTATATTTATTTTCAAAGATAGTTTACAATGATAAATGTTAAGATTTTGTTTTTGTCAGTTACAAAATATGGGCAATCTAAGTTAGTCAAATAAATATTTATTTTGTACTAATGGAGAATGTAATAAAATAATTATAATAACATGCCGTTTATTATATTCATATTTATAAGGTGATATGTAATTGGTAATCAGGCAAACTTTTCTAAAAGAAATTTATATATATATATATATATATATATATATTTCTGGCAATTTATGATTCTATATAATTCATATTTATGTATGTACGCAACTATTTCACAATAAAATGCAGTTTAGCAATAAGAGGCCTTTCAACTTTATAACTTAAAATAGATGATTATGTAAAAATACTTCAGAGGCAAGATTAAAATTATATATATATATATATAAATATATATATATATATATTATATATATATATATATATATATATATATATATATACTATATATATATATATATATATATATATACATATACATATATATATATATATATATATATATATATACACATGCCGTTTCTTTTATCATGTGGTAACATTGCTATATTCTAAACCGTAACAGATATGGGAATGATTAAATGGGAAAAAAGGTAACTATTATGGTGAGCAGTAAATTGGTCAGAAAAAATCTAGGGAGACTTTCGCCGTTCCCGAGTTATACAGGGGAAACTGAAAAAGGCGTTTTTGGTTTTTTACGAATAGAATTGTAATTTTAGAAAATATGAAAAAATGGAAAGGGAAGTTTTTATTGTATTCGAAATTTTCTATAACTATGTAAGAATAAATTTTAGATTGAACGTTTCGTCTCAACACGGCCACCATCAACTTTTTTCTTCGAATACGGACCTGTCTATTTTATTGCAAATATTGATAAAGCGATAAAATCACAATTCGGTGGTGTATCACACTTGATATTTTTATAGCGTTTCATTCAAAATAACTAGCATCATCAGAGAAAACAATTTTTAATTACGGTCCTGTCCTTAGTTTTTTTGTAAATTGTTTTGTTTTCTTCAAAACTTAGTCAACTATAGGCATCCTTCTGACAAAAGGCAATAATTTTTATGAGAAGGTACCCAAACATAACGAAATTCGTATTTTTCATGTCTGGAAATTTTTGTATTATACAGTAATCCTTGTTTCGAGGCTGATTTCTCCTGAATCAATTTTTATACGGAATATTTTTATAATTCTCAATCGTGGAAATAGGTAACGAAAATATTCGATTTTGGTCAAAATACGATTGTTGTGTAATTCAGTACAATTAAGAAGTAGCATCTTACTTCATTCGTCATTTTAAACACGTAGGCTTTGCTTGTTTTCTATGGCAGGAAAAATAAATGAGTTGTTGATATCTGTGAAGAACTGTCAGACGTTTATGCACTGGGTTACATAATATTGAAGATGTATTCAAATTATGAAAGGACTTATCACTGATATGCTATTTACTTATGCAAAATCAAATAGAAATCCTCTTCTGGCAAGAAATATGTATGGTGAGCTATACCCGAATCGTCGTATTCCAAACATTCAAATGTTTAGACTGGAAGTATGACGAACCGAATAAATGTTTTAGGTAAGCAACTATTTCCTCATAAACAATAACAAAAAAAAAATAATTTTTTTCAATTTAGGATTGGTCAATTATAAAAATATTTCTAATCAAGATTGTTCTTTACGAGAAATTGCCCACGAACCAGGGATTTCTGTGAAA
>JARQZK010003668.1:322500-412500 GCA_030704885.1 Cynegetis impunctata
GTTCCTAATTCTTTCACCCTGTCAGCATAACGGAGAGTGTTCAAAGTATTTTCACTTGAACACACACTTGGAGAAACCATTGCAATCATACAAGTTCTGGAATTATTTCCTACAAAGGAATCTCTCAGAACCTGAGTCAGTTTGCTGACCCTAAATGGTAGATGAGCACCTTTTCTCCCTAAAGCTCTAATACATTCTTTCAATGCTAATAGTGACTTATTTATTTCTCCACCTTCTAAACGAGTTAATCTATCTGAAGAAAAAGTATCTGCGCCTCTTTCATTTCCCGCCAAGTCTATGAGTGATAATTTTCCATGAATTGACCCATTCTTACGAATATAGATTTGGAAAACTGCATGTGATCTAGACGAGTTGGCATTAGCAGAAGTCTGTCCAGAAGTTCGGAGAATCTCACCTTTATTTATCAAACCTAAAACTTCTTTTGTATTTGTAACATACTTCTCTTTAAGGCCCACTACTTGCACTTGTTGTTTTCCATCTTCTAAAATTTTCAAATTTGTTTTTGAATTCAACAAGTCCAACACTTTTCCTGAATATATCTCAAAAAAACTGCACGAGACGCTCAAATTGAAATGTCTGTATTTGGGAGAATTTACTAGTTTAAAAACATCTGAAATTGCTAGACCATAAATTCCTACATCTGTACCCATAACATCACCACTCATTGTATATGTCTTACCAGATCCTGTTTGTCCATAAGCAAAGCATGTTGCAAAACCACCTTCAAAAATTGTTCTAACCAATGCTTGAGCAGTATACTTATACACCATAGCATTATCACACTTATCATCAAAAGCATAGTCAAACTTAAAACTATGGTTCTCTATATATTTTGTCAAATCCACCTTAGTCTTTGGTTCATGCACAATCAATGTATTTTTTCTTGGAATGGAAACAATATCAACTTCATGTTTGCTTTTTTCCAATTTATTTAGTGGTCGTTTTCTGACACAGACAGTAATCAAATGGTCTTCAACAATATCATCAATAGCTATTGGATCAAATGTTAATTTTGCTCTATACTCAGTAACCATTGCATCCAAATGTTTATAAGGATTATTTTGTAGTTTCTTGACATTTGTATAAGTATCTTTAGTAGTCTGCTTCTGCCGTTTTTCGCATTTGTTCCTTTCAATTTTGCTTATTTCTTGAATAACCATGTTCTGATTTTGCAAATCCTTACGCTGAGATTTAGAAGAACTCAATTTAGAAACTATTTCAGCAGGAGTGGACATTTCGCTCATCACATTACTAGCAGCCATTCTCTTTTTTCCAACATTGGTCCTTCTATTATTCACTGGAATTCCTCTCCGTGGTATTTTATTGACCATGCAATCATCTACACTCTGTTTAGAACATTTAGGAGAATCCTCAATGTGGAATAATTTCAAATTAGGATTCAACATAGCTGCAACACGAAAATCTAAATCTTTACCTTTAGTTTCACTATTTTCAAACCATTCAACTCTGACGAAATTTCCTTCTTGATTAATGGCAACAACAACAGCCGGGTGTACCCTGCCATCACTGCGGTTAATGTTAATAGTTGTGCCAGCCACTAATGTGTTTGGATCCATTGTTCCTCAAATGCAAACTACTTTACTAATAAGTTTTGATAGTGTTTTTAGTTATCGGAATCTACTTGTATTTTATGGTAAAAACATATTGTACTAGAAACTTACAACTGTCAGTTAAATTTGGAGATAGCGTATTTTCGATATTTGACCTTCACTTCAAATTTGAATTGAACACAGAACATAATACAAAACCAGTTTTACACCGTGAACAGTGCTAATGAAAATATGTGCGTTTTTCAACTTCCGATGAAAAAACATTTCACAATATTGCCATGAAGATTGTAAACAAAGGACAGCTCTGTGGTGTATGGAAATTCTCAAAAACTACGGTTGGCAAAACACTTTTTTTAAGGTACTTTATTCACATATAATGCCTCGATAACAATTAATATACAATTCAGTAATAAAAATAGTCTGCATTACACTGAAAACTAAATTATCCAAATCAGCAAATGTGCTGGTCTCGGAAGTAGTATCTTTGAAAAAACCCACACAATACAATCACATTTTTCATCCCTTCAAACATACCCAAATACAAAAATAAAAAACACGATGCGCTAATAGGCCCTACTGAACAATCTATAAATATATTTTCTTCTTCAAGTTTCATCTGTGCCTTTCAGATTTTCCTTTTAAATAAATTTATATTTGCACTGTGTGATGTTCGTTGGTTTCCATGATTTGTGTTATGAGGTTCCTGACGCCAATATTTCTTCTCACTGGTTCCAAAAAGATATTTGAGTGCTTACGGTGTATTATATTTGTGTAGTTGACTCACGAAGTTAAAAGATGTATTACACTTAAGATTTTCCTTGATTACACTGTATATATAATTATCCTTTTCAATCTATAATACTTGAAGAATAGGTAGAATGTTAGTTTGGCCATACATTATTTGTGATGATGTATACTGAAATCTAAATAAACTCTTTACAACTTTGTTTTGTAGTATTTCAATTTTTTTGTACATTGTTTTTCCGCACATTCCCCACAACGGAATTAAGTATCTGAATATAGACAAAAAGTATGCATTGTAGACTAGATACAAGCATGATGTTCGCATGTAATCTCTACATCTTTCGTCCAATACAAGCCCAAGGTATTTCACCTTCCCAACTTCGCAAACTGTGATTTTTTGTAAACTTTTTTTTTGTCTGAAAATCATAATTGTTGTCTTAATTGTATCAAGCTGTATTATGTTATCAATTAGCCATGCATGATACTGTTCTAAATCTTTATTAACCGTTATTTGTAACTGGGTTATCACTGCCTTTATAGACCAACATAGTATCATCAGCAAAATTGAAATATCTACCCCGAAGTCCAGCAGCCCTCAATGATAAAACATGTAAGGCATATAAAAGAGGTCCCAATACCGAACCCTGAGGTACTCCCGCCTTGGTGTCAATAGTCTGACTAGAACTCCCATTTACAACTGTAAACTGCCGTCTGTTTAGGAGGTATGTTTTGATGAGAGAGTGGACTCTTTATCTTATTCCTATGTTCTCCAACTTACCGAGTAATATAGCGTGATCTATTACTTCAAAAGCTTTCCGTAAATCAACGAAAACTGCTATAACATAATTTTTATCATCTAGGGCAGTGGAGACGTAATCGACAAAGTCCATTGTGGCGCCCGTAGTATTGCTATGTTCCTGAAATCCATACTGATACCTATCAAACTTAACAGAACCAGAAATAATAATAATTTCGTCCCCTGCCGAAAATAATGTGGTGATGAAAGAAGAACAGAAAAGGGAAAAATACAGAGATTTTATGTTCGAGCTGAGGACACTATACCCAGAGCATAAATTTAGGATGGTCGTACTAATCATAGGTTGTCTAGGCGGAATGAGAGCTAACTATGTGACAGAATTGAAAATTATTCCGGCATGCTGATCTCTGGCCGATATATTGACGCGCAAAATGCAGAGTTGCTCGGGTCACTTCGAGTCATCAGGTCCCATGAACTATAAAGGCCGCTTGCACCTCCTCTCCTTTGTTAAGCGACGCTGTAAGGGCGGGATGAAGAACTACTCCAAGGAATGTGTGAGAGGTTTTTTAGTGAGCAACCAGCAACATCCGGCGTCTCACACACCCTGATAATGCGTGCGGGATACTCTCAGGGTGGTCTATAAAAGATTTTTCCTCACACCGACGTAAAATAATAATAATAATATTTATTAATCTCAACAATTATTCATATTACAGTATATAACAATATTGCACTGGATAAAATAGAAACAAGTCAAAAGGAAAAGAACTTACTTTTTACAAAATGTAATAAATTCATTTATTGAATGAGGTTCGCAGTTCAAAATGAAAATGTAAATGAGATTTCTGAATAACCTAAAATCTTCAATAATTTTTAAATGCTTAGGAAGCAAATTAAACAAACACATGGCCATATATAGAGGTCCCCTTTCAAATCTAGTAGTACCATGGATTGGAACGAGGAAGGGTTGAACTTGCCTAGTATTATTTTCATTGATATATGGTAAAAAATAACTTTTTCGCAACTTGAGGAAGACAAAATAACGACAAATGAATAGATCAAACGCTGTTTGTATTCTGTTGGATCTAAAAACTCCGCGGCAGGATTCTCGAAAGTCCAAACTGCACATTATCCTCAAGGCCCTTTTTTGAATGAGAAAAATTTCGTCGGCACTAGACGAGCTGCTCGAAAAGATAATTCCATACGCTAGGACAGATTGGAAACTGGCAAAGTAGAGAGTTCTCATAACTGCAGCCTCCACCTTGATCATGATAAACATATAAGCAGCAGAGTTCAGAGTCTGTCTCAACATAGTCACATGATTCCACCGTAGATGTTTGTCCAGAGCAACACCCAAGAAATTAACCGACTCCTCCAAGGTGACAGTACTGCTACCAAGACATAGAGAGGTAGGATAGCGTTCCACAGACTTTCTGCCGCAAAAAGAGATACCCTGAGTCTTGCTATGATTTAGAATGAGACCGTTGTCGTTACAAAATTTATCTACAGCCAAAACCGCATCTCTACCAGCCTGCATACAGGATGCGATATCCCTTGATATATCCAAGAAATTCCTGTCGCCAGCATAAATAATTGACCTACAATATTCTGATGGCTTTATGTAGCAGAGTTTACAAAGATGATAAAAAGCAAAGGGCCCAGCACACTTTCCTGAGGAACGCCTCTAGTAAGATATCGCTCCTCAGAGGAGTGAACTGTACCATCCAAAGTAGGAACAACTCGCTGACAACGATTGCTCAGGTAGCTCTCAATAAACCTCAAGGAGATGTCTCTAACGCCATACAGCTCAAGCCTAGATAGTAAGGCTTTTGCACAATAGAGTCAAAAGCTTTAGTCAAATCGAACAGCAAAGCCAATGGAACCTCACCATCTTCAATCTCCACAAGAACAGCATATACCAACTCGAAAATAGCAGTCTCGGTGCCTCTATTCCTTGTGAAACCATGCTGACCATCAGCAAGAACATTGAACTTCCGAAAAAAAAATTGAGGACTCCAAGAGCCAGAACTTTCTCAAATATTTTGGAAAAACTTGATATAATGCTAATGGCCCTATAACTACTCAAATCACATGCATTTCCCTTTTTAAATAGTGGCTTAACCAAAGCAACCCTGAGGTCATCAGGAAATCAATCTTCTCTGAATGCACAATTTATAAGATGTGCAAGGGGACCACAAACGATGTGGATATTTTTTTCATGATTGACATGGGAACTCCACCATGATCAGAGGAATTAGACGATTTTAGCATCTTTACAGCTGCTTTAACATAATTCTCGGTGACATCAAAAAAATAAATCGAGTTACTTATACCGTGCGAGGTCAGCGGGAAGGAAGCTGCAATAGAAGGATTACCAGTTTTCAGGCCAGCAATGGCTCGAACGAACATGTCATTGAACCTGTTACAGAGTTAAGTGGGATCTACTTATTGTATGGGCAAGCTTTTCTCAGTTTTTGCCTGATAGAGAGTTTAGCACCCTCCAGACTGACTTTGACTTGCTTGGAGAGTTTGCTTTAAAGTTGCTGTGATGAAATTTAACAGCCTGGGTAATTGAATGGTCATAATTCTTCTTAACATGTATTTGCATAGTTAGATTGTTATGTAAATTAAGAAAATTTATGTAAGTAGATATTTTTGTGATGTAAATAGCAGAAGGCTAAATAAAGATATATTATTATTATTATATGTTCGATAAAAATGAACTCTGGTCGAGCTTTAGAAACAACAAGTAGATTATCTAGTATTTACTTACTTCTCTTGACAGGCGGATTTAGCTTACATATCTGACTACGCGATCTATACACCACTTTCTTTAAAAGACAACAAGCGATGAAGATTGATTGGATAACAGCAACAAAAGAGGACCACTTAGTATTTACATCGTTTGAAAGACCATACATATCATCCCATGAAACAGCAGATAATGCTAGAAGAAAATCACTTACTGCTTTTTCACTCATCTGTCTTACCGAAACTTTCTGAATCCGACACCTATCCACTGGTATCTCTTACCGAAACTCTCAATCCAACACCTATCCACTGGTATTTCAGGAATAATACATTTCAAGGCAACATGATCTGAGATATTATATTGCAATGTTTCACAGATACCGCTAATATCTGACAACATATTATCTGAACATAAACCAGAGATAGGACGAATAAAACATTTAAAGCTTACACTAACATTGAACATTTCTATTAAATAAAGAAACTCACTAGAGTCAATGGAATCTGACAAAATATTAATATTAAAGTCTTCAGCAATTACAAACTTTTCAGAACGACATTTAAAAAGTATACTGTAAAGTCTCTCAAAGAAGACATCCACATCAGCTAACGGTTTTAAATTTGATCTATATATGCAAACAATCACTATGCTGAGGTTCATAAGGTTAATTTGAATAGCCGAGCACTCAATCACGTTAATCACACTTAGTTTAACAAAATCTGTTCTCTCAAAGACATTTAGTGACTTACGCTCCCTCCATTGCCTATCATGTTGGCGACAGAGTTGAGAAAACAATTTATAGCCTTCAACCTGATACAGATTGATTTCTTCAGTAGACTTCCAATGCTCAACAATCAGTAAAATATCTACATCGTTTTCAGTAACTAACAAGTAAATTTATCCAATGTAGTGCTGAGGCACTGCACATTTTGCAGTACTAAAGACAAAGAATTTGCTAGGTTTAGTTCTTTGGTTCTTGAGGAGCACCTTTTTGCATTGATGGTGACCTTTTCTTGAATAAAAAATACCGGGATACAAGAGCTCCCTGTGGCCAGATTTCTATGCTCCAGGTATTCTTGAAATTTTCTTGGTATATAAAGACCTTCATGGACGAGCAAATACTGGGATGTTTAGATTGTAGGGATTCAACTTCAACTTCAGGAAATGACCTTGATAACAAATCTTTTAGATCATCTGGCCTGGTGGTTGGATGAAGCCTTGGTACGTGTAAATATGCGAGTTTGGGAGCTGTCTTCACTCCTAAACTGGATGCAGCATTGCCCACGACAATGTTTTTATTTCGATGTTTATTCCGCCTCGTGACTTGTTGCCATTCCAATGGAGCACTGCCTTGACCATCCGTAGTAGTAGCAATGTCTTGTAATTGTTTCATTAATGATGCTTGTTGAGCGAATAGCCGAATTCACCATTCTTTTAAATTTAAAATAGGTGCTTTTTTATTGCCATTTTTTGAAATGCTATTTTTGTTCTGTCCATCAGCACCAACAGCATTATTCTGTGTCCGCGTATTGAGAGGTAGTTCCGCCGCATTGTAGTTCCTTCTTAGATTGGGTAGTTTCTGATGTGCCTACAGTAGGCATAAGATTAGACGAGTTTGCACAAACAGACAACTCAGCATGTTCTTCCAATCCTACGCTTTTTTATAATCATATTATATTACCACTAGAGATGAAATTTTACCTGCTTAAATTTCATCTCGAGTGGTATTCGACATGACTATTTCACGAGAAAATATGTCTAACAGTAATATGGTCACATTTCAGAAAGTCAAGAAAATAACGATTCATGTGAGAAATGTCAAAATACTATCGATGAAATACTAACTTGAAAGTTTTGCCGGCTTGCATGTTTTATCGCTGTGAAACGAGAGTTGCTATGGAAACTTTCTCACTAAAAATGGAATGACATTTGTATCAAATTTTGGAAAAAATGTCATGAGCGAAATTGTCTAAGCAACAAACTTATGTTGAATGTTACAAGAGAGAACTTTTACCTGCTTAAATTTCATCTCGAGTGGTATTCGGCATGACTATTTCACGATAAAAAAATGTGTAACAGTAATATGGTCACATTTGAGAAAGACAAGAAAATAACCTATGAATGTGAGAAATGTCAAAATATTATCGATGAAATACTAACTTGCTAAGTTTTGCCGGCTTGCATGTTTTATCGCTGTGAAACGAGAGTTGCTATGGAAACTTCCTCACTAAAAATGGAATGAGTGATATTGGCGTCCAAAATTAAGATCGTAGCGCCGGAACGGCTAATATCGGTACTAGAGCATGGGAGATTAGCTGTTTGTTTACATTGATTGGTAATGGTATTTACGCTCATTTCATTTAGAGTTTTCGAACGTTTAGCTTCGTAATTTGTGTTTTTTTGGACTTCGTATTTTCTAGTGGTTCATTGTGTTTAGATTGAGGACAATATTATCTCTGTTCAACAGTTGATAACCTACCTACATCAAGATGCAATTTACACTGAGTTTTTATCATTGAACATGAAAATCAATAATAAAATAAAGTAGAGGACGAATTAATTAATAATTTATTGGTCGAAGGAACTATGTATACCTCATGAAAAGGCTGTATGATAAAACACCTATTTATTTAAAAAATAAAAAAACTTTCAAAAGTTTCAAGAAAACATCTCTGACATGTCTACTTTCATTACCAACTAAAGAAGTTTTGAGTATAATGGACAAAACTAAGTACTTACCAGCAAAACTGAAAGAAACAACATGAAATGAAAGAAGAATTTATATGAATACTCTGCTTGAATGGTTTGAACGTAATGAGTTATTATATTTTTTGAATTTTCCTGACGTATAACAGGTCTCCTAAAAGTACGGTTCATGTTATATCTCTTCCAGTTCATATTATATCTCTTCCATTTCCTGAGCATTCGTTTTGGCAAGATACATTGAGGTATTGCTATAGATCTACTCAAACTCAACAGTAGTATCTGTTCGTGAATCCATATCATTCATTATTGTCCGTCCAATATTGAAAAAGTATTTATTGAACTGTTCGGCAATATCCTCCCCATTGTCTAAAATATGTCCTTCTAATTCAAGATTAATTCCCCATAAAACTCCCCAATTCCTACACTTTATCAACGCATTATGTAGTTTCCATTGTTTTTTTGGGATTGGTACCAGTTTCATTCCACTTTTTTTTAAATAATCCTGTTTTAATTGCTCACGGTTCGTTTCTACAATGTCTTTCGTTTTTTGAATTGTGTTTGTATGTCCAGGTTAAAGGGGCTTTCAATTTTTTCTTGGTATAATTCATGTCGTTTGAGAAATTATGTTGTTATTGAGTCTTTATTCTGTCTGTGTTTCAACTTATATCTAAATATAGATTCCTTCTTACATACTTGTATTGCTGATATCGGTTTTTCGTAACTTTATCTATGTTAAATCTACTCGCTAGTTCCTGGAACTTTAAAAAAAAATCTATTTTGGTTCAATACGATGTGTTTGTGACATATTTTATTATTTTTTGGTGAGTTTTGACTTTGTTTAAGAATTTAATATGGATAATTCTATGATCGGTTATTAGTTAGTCTATACTTATCTCACAGCAAGTATTTCTGTTTGTTAATATGTTCTAAGATCGACACCGAGTTTGAAGTTACCCTTATAGCAAACTCTTCATCAATGACATTACAGATTTGATAACCATTAATTAATATAGTGTTCTTGTGAGTGTCCGCCTCTATAAAGCTAGTTTTAAGAAGATCTATATTCAGATAACCAATCCATACTGTTTTTGATTTGTTATTATTCATTATTTCATCAAGGTCTGGTAAGAATTCATTAAATGAGTGACGGGGTGGCCTATATAATTGGCCAAAAAAACCCGAATATAGCTTACATACCTTTCCGAAAGCTGGGCAATTCAAAGTTGTATTCCAAACAAAGTTGGGAAACAAGGAAATGATGGACAGAAGAAAGGTGTGGATTCATAACTTGAAGATTGAAAAAAATGTCTGAACATAAGAGAGTTGTTCTTTACAGTTTACTGAGAATATTTATTTTCCCTGCAGTAAGTTTGTGGATTTTTCCATATAGAATTATACCAACTAATGATGTGCAATTTTCAGCTAACCGAAAACGTAGAGTTTTTGAAGTCCAATGCTATTCCAGCGAAAAATCGTCCACTTTTATCGGAATCTGAACCTGGGTCATCATCCAGAGATTCTAGATAATTGTATTTTCTTTCTTGTAACAACCAGGGATACTATTAAAATAATAATAACAAATAATGTTTATTTGCACAACCAAAATAACAGTTTATCATAACATCAAGAATATGAAATGAAACTTGACTCTATAGCTAGGTAAAAACTAAAATATTCAATTATATAATCAGGAAAGCAGAGATTCTATCAAAAAAACCAGACTCTCAGAAGTTCACCATACTTTTAGAAGAGCTGTTATACGTTAGGAAAATTCAAAAAATATAATAACTCATTACGCTCAAACCATTGAAGCAAAGTATTCATGTTAATTCTTCTTCTATTTCATGTTGTTTCTTTCAGTTTTGCTGGTAAGTACTTAGTTTTGTCCATTATACTCAAAACTTCTTTAGTTGGTAATGAAAGTAGACATGTCAGAGATGTTTTCTTGAAACTTTTGAAAGTTTGTTTATTTTTTAAATAAATAGGTGTTCTATCATACAGCCTTTTCATGATGTATACATAGTTCCTCTAACCAATGAATTTATTCGTCCTCTACTTTATTTTATTATTGATTTTCATGTTCAATGATAAAAACTCAGTGTAGATTTCAACTTGATGTAGGTAGGTTATCTACTGTTGAACAGAGATAATATTGTCCTCAATCGAAACACAATGAACCACTGGAAAATACGAAGTCCAAAAAAACACAAATTACGAAGCTAAACGTTCGAAAACTCAAAATGAAATGAGCGTAAATACCATTGCCAATCAATGTAAACAAACAGCTAAAGGCCCATGCTCTAGTACCGATATTAGCCGTTCCGGCGCTACGATCTTAATTTCAAATGCCAATCCCAATAAATATGTGGTTTGTGATACTGTAGAATTTGTAAAAAAAAAGAATTTTATTCTTGGTTATTGGAAATTCATATATTGAATACAGATTCAATCAATATAAAAAATGATTCTAAGTAACGATACAAATGTATTAGGTGCAAAGTGCAATATGATTATATCATATCAATATAAAAGTAGGAACTTTGTAAATTTAGATATATATATATATATATATATATATATATATATATATATATATATATATATATATATATATATATATATATATAAATATATATATATATATATATATATATATATATATATATAAAAATATATAAAAATATATATATATATATATATATTAAATCATAAATATATATATATATAAATATATATACTATATATATTAATATATATATATAAAAATATATATATATATATATATATAATATATATTATATATATATATAAATATATAAATATAAATATATATATATATAAAAATATAAATATATAAATATATATATATATATATATATATATATATAACTATATGAAAAACTTGGTTCACGGAATGAACCGCGTAAAAGATTTGAAAAATCTCGACGTTTCGGCTCCTTTTGCGAAGTCATCTTCAGGAGAATTAGAAGGGGAATAATTCAGAATCGTGGCCTCAATCTGTCTACTCCACGATTCGAATTAGGAGGAATCGGAAACAATACGATTGCGTGGTCTCAACCTGCCTACTCCACTAACCGTACTGCTTCCTGTCAACTCTGAAGTCCCAACCTGCCTACTCTTCAGAGTCAACTGACGGGCCGATCGTCGCGTGGCCGTATTCATAGGGGTGGATACTCACGCTCATCAGTGCGGGATGCACTGTGATTGGGTGTGACATGGCGACCACTGAGAAGTGGTTTCCATGCTGATGGGAGTCTGTGACTGTCATCTCTGGTGTTCAAACAATTTGGACGTTTTTCTATTTCTACAGCTTCACGGAAAATTCGGGATTTGAAAGATCGGACGGGAGCAATAGTTCTTGTATTGGGGAAATCGATAATGTGGCCTGTTTGGGTGTGATGTTGGGAAAGGGCGTTGGTGATATCTGAGTGTCTTACTGAAAGTGAATATTCTTTGGCACGGACCTGAATTTGTCGGTTCGTTTGTCCTATATAAGAACGAGGACAATTGGAACTGGGAATCTCATAAACACCGTGATTTTCGTTAGGAATTTTATCCTTGACGGATCTGGCCAGATGGGAGAGTTTTTGCTGAGTGGTGAATATTGTTTTGATGTTTGTGTTTTCGAGAGATCTTGCGATCTTATCTGTTAAATACGGCCACGCGACGATCGGCCCGTCAGTTGACTCTGAAGAGTAGGCAGGTTGAGACTTCAGAGTTGACAGGAAGCAGTACGGTTAGTGGAGTAGGCAGGTTGAGACCACGCAATCGTATTATTTCCGATTCCTCCTAATTCGATTCGTGGAGTAGGCAGATTGAGGCCACGTATCTGAATAATTTTCCCTTCTAATTCTCCTGAAGATGGCTTCGCAAAAGGAGCCGAAACGTCGAGATTTTTCAAATCTTTTACGCGGTTCATCCCGAGAACCAAGATTTTCAAATACTTCCGACCTCGGAAATCTTTCTGAACATATAAATATATATATATATATATATATATATATATATATATATATATATATATATATATATATATATATATATATATATATATATATATATATATATATATATATATATATATAAATATATATATATATATAAATATATATATATATATATATATATATATATATATATATATATATATATATATATATATATATATATATTATGAATTTCTTTATTTCCCAACTTGTGGAGTCAATTATTATTATGATTTTCTTTTATTTCCCTTTACGTTATGATAAATAATTATTATGATTTTTCCTTTTTGATATATATAAATAAACTATGTTGAGCACCAGTTAAATTCTAAATATTGATCTCTGTTTATTTTATAACTCTTTAATTCTCAGGGAAGGTTCTCTTTAGTGAAATTTACTCTATTTGCTTTCTGAAAATTTTATGAAATAAATTTTTTTTTTTTAATTGTCTTTAAAAATTTTGTGCCATTTTTGAAGCGGTGCCAAGTATTTGATTTTCACTACTGCCTTCACTACATCTTTGACTTTACACACTCCTTCATAAAGTCAATCCATGTGAAAGAAGGTATCAATTTTAGCATTTTCAATAATGTTAACCATTGACGCGTGAGTGAATGAGTCGTCCCGGAGAGAAAGTGGTTTAAATAAGTCCAATTTGAGTTCGTATTTAATTTCTATGTGATGCAGAACATGTTTGTACCAGGCACAATAGCCTTTTTTATTTTCTTAACTTTATCATAACTTTCTAAATAATTTGCTGCACAGAAATTCTACAAATTCATC
Source organism: Cynegetis impunctata (assembly GCA_030704885.1). Classification (NCBI taxonomy): domain Eukaryota; kingdom Metazoa; phylum Arthropoda; class Insecta; order Coleoptera; family Coccinellidae; genus Cynegetis; species Cynegetis impunctata. The sequence goes on from JARQZK010003668.1 coordinate 335,842, forward strand.
TTCTGCCTCAATTTTACACAGAGTTCAACATTCGAAACAAAGCAATTTTTTGTTTTCATGACATACTACTGCATCCTGTAAGAATTTCAGTGCATTTTGGTAAAAGGCCAGACAGGATTCCGTTTCGTCAGAATTAAAGAATTGCCACAGCGCAGTTGGACATTCGTCTTCTCCCAATGATATAAAATGATTTCTCAGTATTTCGAAAGATTTGGTAGCATGTTTCACAGCAGGGAGAAGTGACAACCGTCTTGGTTTCATTTTACTAAACAGCTACTATGTACTGTGTTATTTGGAAAAAAATAAAATTCACTATTGTGTAATTTATTAATTTTTCTAATAATAATGGTTTTTAATAAATTTATTGATTTCTCGGGATATTATGTGTCCCGACCAGGTGCAAATCGGGACGTCCCGCGCAAATCGGGACACCTGGCAACACTACTCTCAATGCAGGTGAACAAAATGCGGAATAAACTTTTCTTATAGATTTGTCTGTTTTTGACGTTTGTTTTCCCAAGAGTTAGTTGAATTAGCAGTTGAAATCTGTGAGGAAGAGGTTTTAAAAATTGTAAGCAATTTCAAGAGTAGTAATTGTTATGGATATGATGAAATACCTGAACATTAACAAATCCATCAATCTCATTATCGCGCCTTTAACGTACATTTTGAATTAGTCATTGATGTTTTTCCTGAGTCCTTGAAGACGGCTATAGTAAAGCCTCTCTATAAAAAGGGAGATCCTAATAATGTCGAGAATAATGGACAGATAAGTATTGTCCCTGCATTTTCGAGATCTTTGAGAAGTTGTTGGCGAATCGTCTTTTGAATTTCTTCAGGAAGTTCATATTTTATCCAAATATCAACACGGATTTACAAAAGATACAGACACTGCAATTTTTGAGATTACCCACTAGATCATCATGGCTCTTGACAGAGGTGAAATCTCCACTGCTCTCTTGCTTGATTTCTCGAAGGCCTTTGATCTAGGAACCATATCTAGCTTTGTCGTAAACTGGAGTTTTAAGGAATAAGGAATAATCAGCTGACGTTGATAAAAATTTATCTTCAAAATAGACATCAAATGCTTTGTTTACACAACAGTATGGTTTGTATCCGCGTATGGGCTTCGTCTTCGTTGAAGTCTGCTCGACATTTCGGCAAAATCACATTTGCCATCTTCAGGTAGCTCTTCTTGGTCGGAATGAATACACTGAACTCTTGAGTTCATATATATATATATATATATATATATATATATATATATATATATATATATATATTTATATATATATATTTAAATTTATATATATAATTATATATATATATATATATATTAAATATATATATATATATATATATAAATATATATAAAAATATATAAATATATATAAATATATATATATATATATATATATATATATATATATATATATATATATATATAGGTATATATAAATATATAAATGATTACAAATATTTTTGAGTCCATAGTTTGCCGCTAGGTGGCGCAATTTACCACTTATAAAATATAATTGGATTTTTTACGAAATATTCCCCAATTAAGGCTGGTAAAAGATAACAACTTTAGAAACTACTGTCTTAACTCTACAACTTTTGTAGAAGTCATTTTTCTGTATTACCTATTCTGAAATGGTGGGGGAAGTTCTCTTTCTTTGAGATAAAAAAGACTGTAACTCCATAATGCATGAACCGATTTTCGAAAACATAGACTCTATGCAAAGAGTATTAAATGTAGATTTCAGTAAGAAATAACAAAAACACTTTAAATTTTCCAATCGGCAACAAGAGGGCGTTATGTAACACCTAGCTCTATTTATAATTTGTTTTGAGAAATTTCAAATGCAATGCTATAAATCTAACTAGCTAACAAAAAGCCAAATTTGATGACTTATTGACCTGTCAAAACCGCGAACTGATATCTGTTTTCATTCCAAAGATATTGGCATTTTTAGATGAGAGTTGATGATTGTTGACTCGCCCTGTAAGGTGGAAGAGAAATTATGTTGCTAAAATTGTAAAAAAATTACAAGTAGAAACGCATCATGAAAATATTCACTAATATTACATAATGAAACAAAACTAGTCTGGTCAAAAATAGGAGTGAAGTTACAAAAATTCGCACCCAGCTGAAAATTAGTAGGATTGTTCAAAACATCATTATAAATTAAATCTAAAAAGTCCCCATCGATCCGATACGTTCAAAAAATTTACTCGGGGTCGAATGTCACAAAAACGGGTTTTTTGCGATTTTCAGCAAAGCATTAAGTTTTATCATGGAATTAATCTAGACAAAAATTGTAGATCACCTAATTATCTATAAAAAACGTTTGAATAAATTTTTTCTTCAGAGCCACCGTTTTTGAGATCAACGATTCAAAAAGTTGAAAGAAAAAAACACTAGCTCAAAGGTGGCATTTAAACGTGCATATTATGATGATTACAACTCTTTCAACTTTTTGAATCGTTATATCTCAAAAACAGCGACTCTAAAAAAAAGTGTTTTGAAATTTTTTATAGATAATTATCTGATCTACAATTTTTGTCTGGGCTAATTTCATGCTGTTTTGAAATAATATGATAAGGATGCATTTTATAATCCCTTGGATGCATTTTATAATCCTTTAATATTCTTTGCACCAAAGAATAATTAAATCCTAGATCTCCTGCAATTTTTCGAATAATCAAATGGGGTTCAGACTTAACTAACGCCAATACGTTAATAACATTTTCTTCATTGCGACTTCTACGTATCCTATTTCTTAATGCGACAGGTTGAACATTGCCGGTTTCTCGTAATCTTTGTGCCAATCTTTCGAATAATTTCCGAGAATGACAACGTCTTTCAGGATATCGTATCGCATACTCCCTTTCAGCAATTACTTCATTTTGTAGACTTTCAAATTATACACCATATCATATGCCTCTTCATTTGAATAAAAAGGCATTATAAAAGAGTTAGTTTGCAAACAGTCAGAATAAATTTGACAGCAATAAAAACTTAAAAGTAAACAATCATAAAACATTAGTGTCATTTCCATAGGTAACTTGCTGACTTTTGAAACATCTATCTCTCAACAGTTTAACATCATTTGTAAGAACATAAAACTATAAGAGACCGTTTGAGAGATTTAGGATTGAATTTTTACCCGAGAATTTTTATCCGAAATAGTTCAAAGCAAATACTGGCAAGCATTTTGAGTATTTAAAATAATGAGATAGTGGGAGCGTTTTGTAAATTTCTGTTATAAGTAGCTCCCTTAGTTTTGTTTCATTATGTGATGTTAATAAATATTTTTGTGATGCGTTCCTACTTGTTATTTTATTTTCAAAATAATATTAGCAACATAATTTCTCTTCCACCTTACAGGGCGAGTCAACAATCATCAACTCTCATCAAAAAAATGCCAATATCTTTGGAATGAAAACAGATATCAGTTCGCGGTTTTGACAGGTCAATAAGTCATCAAATTTGGCTTTTTGTTAGCTAGTTAGATTTATAGCATTGCATTTGAAATTTCTCAAAAAAAATCATAAATAGAGCTAGGTGTTACATAACGCCCTCTAGTTGCCGATTGGTAAATTAAAAGTGTTTTTGTTATTTCTTACTGAAATCTACATTCAATAGTCTTTGCATAGAGTCTATGTTTTCGAAAATCGGTTCATGCATTATGGAGTTACAGTCTTTTTTATCTCAAAGAAAGAGAACTTCCCCCACCATTTCAGAATAGGTAATACAGAAAAATGACTTCTACAAAAGTTGTAGAGTTAAGACAGTAGTTTCTAAATTTGTTATCTATTACCAGCCTTAATTGGGGAATATTTCGTAAAAAATCCAATTATATTTTATAAGTGGTAGATTGCGCCACCTAGCGGCAAACTATGGACTCAAAAATATTTGTAATCATTTTTTTAGGGTAGATTTTCATATAAGAATTTTTTTCCCCAAATTCTAGGACATACGGTTTCCGAGATACGGCCGGTCGCCACCCTTAATGAATCACCCTGTATATATATAGGTATATATAAATATATAAATATATATATATATATATATATAGGTATATATATATATATATATATATATATATATAATAGATATATATATAGATATAATATATATAAATATATATATATATATATATATATATATATATATATATATATATATATATATATATACACTTAATATGTATGTAACTGATTAACATATTTGATAGATGTACTATGAAGTTACACGGATGAAGACTATCTACCACATAGATTATAAGTCGAATCTAAGATTTTCCTCTACTTGTCTTGGTCATTGTCTGACATTACATGCATAGCAAGATTACAAAAGCATGCCATAAGAATCATATATAAATTATACAAAGTGTATGCATAGTATTAGGCATCTACATTGAAACATACTAGATGGATTTAATAATCAGTAGCTCTTTGATTAGAGACAAAATTAAATACAATGCTAGAACCACAGCTAAGGTATACTATCTACGTGTTGATTCATAAAAAAAGATCTGAGTAGAGCTGTATTTCAACAAGCTGGCAGAAACCAAGGTACTTTTCAAATTTACAGAAATACATACAGCATCTCTAATAGATTGCAAAAACACTCATTAATAATAACAAAATGTGTTTTTTTTGTGGCATGCATATATTTTGTATATGAATTTCCAATTTTGCAAGAGATGTACTAAGAGATTTAAAATTTTGTATACATATTGTGTTAGTTTCTTTGAATTTTGATGAAAATAACTCGTAGATTCTTTATGAATGAAATATGTTCACAGTAACAGATATTTGAATCTTCATTATTCACAAAGATGCGGACTAAGAAATGTTGATATAACACTGAACTTATTTCCTACACTATGAAAACAGGAAATAACAAGAAACACACTGGTTATAATTATTCAATTAATACATTTATAGAATTCAGAAAAATATCTGATTCATGAAAGAGGAAGTAATTACTTCTTAAATGGATGAAAGTTCATTAAATATGTATCCTGATGCAAAAACTATGTAAAATAAAAAAGAGATTGGTATACATCTTGATATACAATCGAGTCATATTTATGTGAAGATTAATTCTTTATTAACTAATTTTCAAGTAATTCAACTCAATTTAATAGTTACTTAATTGATGTACCTATTATAAGCTTCCATCTATTTTCCTTCAAGAGTTAAAGAATGTTATATACATCCTTATCTTAGACGTGATCTTATATTATCATTGTGGTTGTAGAAAATTACTTACTTTGGATCCTGGAGAATCAATGACAATGACACCAATATTATCTATCACTTTCAGTTTGGTATGCTTCATGTCTTTTGTAGCCATTCCACGGACTACAAAATTTAATAAAATTTAATTATTTCCTAAGATTCCAAACATCTTTAAAGCGAAAAAAATTTTATTTTATTTAATAAACATTTTTTTACCTATACTAAAACACTTGATATTCCTCGAATGTATTTTTCTCAAGGTTCCAAATAACCTAATAGAAGACATTTTCCTGGTAGAATATCTGAATTTAAAAGTGCGAAGTTCAAATTTAAATGCTGAAAGAATAGAAATTATTTCTGTAGAAAATACAATGGAATTATGAACTGTAGTCCAAAGGGATTTAGAACTTAGCCAATAAACTATACTCAATATACGGTCATTCCACAAAAAAAATTATGAAGACTAAAGAAAAAGAATAGGTTTTACGATTACAGTACAGGGTTACAGCTACAGCTTGTAACGGCATAACCTTGATAACGTCAATGCAGGGCAGTGTTGCCAACTCGAAATTTGTCTTCGAGGTAGATATGATTTCAGGGTGTATTCGCGTTGGGCGCTTCCACGCTTTAAGCGCTCACGCTTATAAGCACAGATTATTGGCGTTCGTGTTGGCCTACAAGCGCTTAGAGACGCTCACGCTTTGCCTTTGAGCATTAAAGTTGAATGTCAGATCTTCTTTTTACGCTTAAGTAGGCAAAAGCCCGATAGTTCACGCAAATATTGTGCTTTAACATTTCCCTACAAATTTATTAATTATGGACAACAAAAGTTAGGTTAGCTTATGCTTAGTGTTAAGAGTTTGTGAGCGCGAGTAGACTACAGAGAACGAAGCTTATGAGCGCTTAAAGCGTGAAAGCGCCCAACGCGAATGCACCCTCAGAAGTTGGTAGTTACCTACTAATCCTACTTTGAAAAGTAGGTAGATCAACCACCCATTAAAAAAAAAATTTTTATTTTTCACTTGTATATAATATGTTTATTTCACCTTGGATACGGTTGCTATAAACACACTCATTATGCCCTAGGCCATTATGCCCGCATTTGCGGGCATAATGGATTCAAAACGCCCGCTTATTGTACTAGGAGAAATTAAGCAAATTTCATTGATTTAATACTTCATAATCCTTGTCGTATACGACTCTGGATTTCTCCGGCAATGAATTATTCGCAGCTTTGGCTGCATTTTCTATGATATTCTTGGGTAAATTCATTTTCATTTCCATTATTTCTATAAGACTACACAGAGAAAGCAGCATGACATTCACTGAATATGATGACAAAAATATTCACAAACGTCAAAATATCAACAAATGACATGCCTACTATGAGAAGGAACATAGATAGGAGCAATGAAACGATTTTAAAATCGCTTTTTCATCATAATATAATAATTTTTTCGTGAAAAATAAAATCTTGTATGCACCGCGTGCGTTACTAGATCCTTATGCCCATCGGGCAACATTCATCCCTCGGGCCAGAGGCCCTCGGGCCGAATGTTTCCCTCAGGGCATAATGATCTATATAACGCACTTGGTACATAAATAACTATTAGAGCCCTAACAATAATAATATGATACACATAATTGATGTTTCTATTGGGCAACAAATATTTCACCTCTTAGGTGATATGGAGTTATGTCCAGAGTAACCGATTTTGATAAAATTTTGGATTCTTGCATATTTTCGGCTGAAAAGGCCGAATATAAAATCAGATTTTGTCGCTACATCACTTTTTTATTCCAAAAAATTAAGCTACCAAATAGGCTCTTGTACCGTGTTATTATAAAACGTATGTAAACTTGGATTATGCGAGGTTTAAGACGGCTTGAACGCCGTTTATATTGTGGTGCATGTGAAAATGTCAAATTAAACTAGGTTTATCATGATTTAATAATATACGGTGCAACAGCCTTAGCTATTTTAATCTCATTAACCTAACCTCCGACTCCAAAAAATTATTAAATTCATGAAATAGATAAACTTTATATTGAAAAAGACGATTCTTATTAATGCGTGCGTGCAGTAAATAAAATGTCAGAGCATGAAGTAATGTCCTCTCTCTATTTATTATATTTAATGAACCCGTTGAGGGATTAGGTAAATAGAAAAATAGATTCATGAAAAAAAAATTAAAGGCATTAGGATCATTTTTCGAAAATTTGAAAAGTTGGTAGATTTTTTGTCCAAGGTGATAGGTTGGGGTTAGGTACTAAAAGTTGGTAGATCTACCTACAAGTAGGTAGAGTTGGTAACACTGATGCAGGGGCAGGCAACGCAATCTCTTTTCACTGGTGTGCATAGAAAATATACTATGATGGTGTAGTGATTTGTGGAGTTTTCTAATTGGCGTCTGAAATTAAGATCGTACCGCCGGAACGGCTAATATCGGTACTAGAGCATGGGCCATTAGCTGTTTGTTTACATTGATTGGTAATGGTATTTACGTTCATTTCATTTCGAGTTTTCAAACGTTTAGCTTCGTAATTTGTGTTTTTTTGGACTTCGTATTTTCCAGTGGTTCATTGTGTTTCGATTGAGGACAATATTATCTAGTTCAACTATAGATAACCTACCTACATCTAGTTGAAATTCACACTGAGTTTGAACATTAAAATCAATAATAAAATGAAGGAGAAGATGAATAAATCAATTGGTTAGAGGAACTATGTATACATCATGAAAAGGCTGTATGATAGAACACCTATTTATCTAAGAGGTAAAAAACTTTCAAAAGTTTCAAGAAAACATCTCTGAAATGTCTAGTTTCATTAGGTACCAACTGTAGAGGTTTTGAGTATAATGGACAAAACTAAGTACTTACCAACAAAACTGAAAGAAACAACCAACATGAAATAAAAGAAGAATTAACATGAACACTCTGCTTGAATGGGTTGAACGTAATGAGTTATTATATTTTTTGAATTTTCTTGACGTGTAACAGCTTTCCTAAAAGTACGGTGGACTTCTAAGAATCTGTTTTTTATAGAATCTCTGTTTTCCTGGTTATATAATTGAATATTTTAGTTTTTACCTAACTATAGAGTCAAGTTTTATTTCATATTCTTGATGTTATGATAAACTGTTATTTTGGTTGTGCAAATAAACATTATTTATTATTATTATTTCAATAGTATCTCTGGTTGTTACATGAAAGAAAATACAATTATCTAGAATCTCTGGATGATGGCCCAGGTTCAGACTTCGATAAAAGTGGAAGATTTTTCGTTGGAATACCATTGGACTTCAAAAACCCTACGTTTTCGGTTAGCTGAAAATTGCACATCATCAGGTGGTATAATTCTATATGGAAAAATCCACAAACTTACTGCAGGGAAAATAATTATTCTCAGTAAACTGTAAAGAAAAACTCTCTTATGTTCAGACACTTTTTTTCAATCTTCAAGTTATGAATCCACACCTTTCTTCTGTCCATCATTTTTTTGTTTCCCAACTTTGTTATGAATACAACTTTGAATTGTCCAGCTTTCGGAAAGGTATGTAAGCTATATTCGGATTTTTTTTCGCCAAGATGAACAATTGGATACACAACAATAGTGATTCATCTCTTCTGAACGTTTGTATACGAATCCAAACAAAATTAAACACAATTAAAACTGATGACAATGTTCGGACATAATATGTTTCAGCTTTAGTGATTTTGAGTGGCGACGATTTTTACGACGATATATATATATATATATATATATATATATATATATATATATATATATATATATATATATATATATATATATATATATATATATATATATATATATATATATATATATATATATATATATATATATATATATATATATATATATAGTATTTGATTTTATAAAGGTTTTCGCTTTAGGATGGATAGGGACCTAGCAGAACTACATTTTAAAAATATTTTCATGTTGTACAGGGTGTTTCAAAAACACGAAAAGTAACAAATTTGTTGTTTTTTGAATGGAATACCCTGTATATTATTTCATTTTTGGATTTTACGATGAAAACAAATGCCAGTTTCAGTTAAACTTTATGGTTTTTGAAATATCTCGTATTTTGTGAAAATGTTGTATCAATTTCAACGCTTAGACTCTCAACTTGTGCTTTCTTGTTTTTAACCAAATTAATGAAAATGCCTACTAACTGGAACTAGGGTTGCCATCACCTAAATTGCCGATTTCGGCAAAAATTTTGAAAACCACGGACATTTTTGTGAAATTTTGTTTTTTCCCGGACACCCCGTAAAAATTTTTTTTTAATGAAATAAAACATCGTTTATATCTTAATTTTTCCATTTATTCAAACTAGGGATGCACCTGAATTTCGGCGGTACCACTAAATCCGGCCAGTTGAGGCCGGATCGCTCCGTCCTGATCGTTTTCCGGCCGGAATTTTTGGAAATGTTCAAGTGTTAAATTTTTAATATAATTTAAATTCAAATATATGCAAAAATGAAGAAAATTATTTTTAAGGTTTTTTTTTAATTGGTGCCTACTTACCTATTGTTAAGTCGTTAATGAATCACAAATAATTCTTTTTGAACAAAATATATTTTCTTTCCAAAATTACAGAACATAAATAGTAACTGAAAACATTATTAACAGCCAAATTCTAACAGCAAAAATAACAGCCAAATTCCCTGTCATGGATAAGTCTTATAAGATAAGTATACAGTTTACATAAAAAATTAGAGTGAGAAACTTAAAACTTAGTATTCATATTTTATTTTATTAAGATTATGGTGCATAAATAAGAGCTTTTCGGCATTTTCAGAGTTTAGCCTACACCTATTATCAACAAATATATTATCAATTTCTGAAAATAGTCAACAGTGAAGGGTGTGCGTGTTTCCTTGCCTATGATAGACCGGCGGCTGTGGTTCCCCGACTTCTTTTTAATTTTTTTATTATTCTCAGGTGGCTGCTATTTTATATTTGAATAAACAGTAATTTCTATCTAGGTAAAATTAATGGTAATTAACACTCTGCATACTGTAGCTAGTTTTAAAAAACGTAAAAATAAATCAGTCTCAATATTTTCAATGTTTTACGTATAATAATAGGCATGCGCATACATTTTATATTTAGGTTCCGATCCGGCCGGAACCGGAATTTCGGCAAAATACCCGATCCGGTGCATCCCTAATTTAAACTTTAAACCGCTTGTTTGCCATATAAACAGAACAACAAAAAACAAATGAAATTCTATTACACATAGTTTACAGTTTTCTCTTTATTTTTGGTATAATCAAATAAAAAACAACTTATGACGATAATTTTTGGTAGATCAAAAATCAAATAGACTAGATTCTACATTGTAATAGCAAATTATAGGATAGGTCATAGAGTTCGGTTAGATAGGTTAGGTACCCAAACGTCTAAATTATTTATAAACTATAAATCAAAAGTAAGTAACAAGTTTTAATTTTAACGAGATCAAGCTCCTTTTACTAATTCAACTTAACTTGGAATTTTTCAGACTTGCCAATTTTTCCCAAAATGTCTTTATTTTTCATCATGAATTTGTAAAAGTAGGAGCAACTCAAGTCTCAAGAGTTTATTATGATCAGAGAAAAAAGCGTATGTGTATTTAGCAAGTTTCTCTCTTTCCTCCATTACTGCGACCCTAGCGAAAGAACTCACTCCACATTCGCATTGTGAGCTTGTATACAAAAATATTACTATGCAATTTTGAGCAGTTTAGAATATATATTATGTTTCGAAAAAATTCGGCCACAACTGGTTTGCATTTAATAGCTCATCTCCGTCACTGACACTCAAGCTTCACACAACCGGACACAAAATTTGTCCGGGTTTTACCCGGACATATTTTGAATACCTCGTCCGGACGACCCCCGGACGCCCCCTAAACTAGGACAAATCCGAGGAAACCCGGACGGATGGCAACCCTAACTGGAACCAACTTCATGTCGCACCTTTGAGATATTGATTAACTTAGACTTGGTGTGTAAAAATAAAGGTAAAATAATTGCAATCTTTAAACGGCACTGAATTGTTTAACTTAAAATGAAACACCTCGTATTTTATGTCACCAACAGATGTGAAATTTAATTGTCTATCGAATACCTGAATACATTCCAATCGATATATTTTCACGTTTTCAAATAAAATGCACATTATCATCTTTCAGTTGATTTTCTAAAAATTTATCAAGTCGCCTATGGCGTTTTGAGAAATCAGAATTGATTGAAATAAACATCAAGATCATAATATATGCTTTTATAATTTACATATTTAAAAAAAAATATGGATATGAAACAAGTAATATTTTATATCAAGTGTTCAAAATTGCAACCATCAGATTCTATTTATAATTATTCATCGTATGGCGATCTACAAATTTACTCTTGAATACAGGTAAAGTATCAGACTCTTGAAACAACAGTTAGTCCAGGAATTGAGCTCGCCCGCGCTAGAGAAATTTTTCTCATTCAATTTTTTTGCACCAACTTGTTCATTTAGGTTCCTAGTTAACAAATCTTCATGTTGCCAGGACCAATTGATGGTCAATAATTGTTTAAACAATTTTTTTTTAACTAACCGCAAAAATCGGACAAAGTGTTTTTAGATTCCTTGGTTCATTCTGAACAAAAAAAGTTTTTTGCAATTTTTCGCTAAAATGCGTCGTTTTTGAGATATACGCGTTTGAAAGTTCAAGAAACGACCAAAATGGCCATCTGCAGGGCTTTGAAACAGATAAAAAAATAAATAATTTCGATGTTGCCAACGCATTAAACTGATCTTTAGAAATCCCTTAACAAAATCCAGAAGGATTTTACCCCATTAATTCATGGCAACCTTTTGGTTTTCAATGTTTATTAGATGCGCGCAACGCTTTTTAAACGCTAAACAACGTGTCGCGCGGGTTGCAGCCATGCAGGCACTTACGTTTGTACGGTAAGTATATTATATATACAGTTAGTATATAACACATAACGATCTAATAAAAATTTTAAATACGAAAATTAGTGACTTTTAATTTTTTACATACGATTTCCACTGATATCTTTTTTATAAAAAAAAATAATCTTGTTTATTAGCATAGCGCATTCCAATAGAATATACTTACTGTATATATAATATGCTTACCGTACAAACGTAAGTGCCTGAACCCGCTCGACACGCTATTTAGCGTTTAAAAGCGTTGCGCGCACCTAATAAACATTGAAGAACCAAAGGGTTGCCATAAATTAATGGGGTAAAATCCTTCTGGTTTTTGTTAAGGGAGGTCTAGAGATTAGTTTACCACGTTGGCAACATCAAAGTTATTTATTTTTCTATCTGTTTCAAAGCCCTGAAGATGGCCATTTTCGTCGTTTTTTGAACTTTCAAACGTATATTTCGAAAACGATGCCTTTTGGCGAAAAATTGCAAGGAACCTTTTTTTGTTCAGAATGACCCAAGGAACCTAAAAACACCTTGTCCAATGCAAAAAAACCGATCTTTGCAATTTGTTCAAAAACAATTATTGACCATTAATTGGTCTTGGAAACATGAATATTTGTTGACTAGGGACCTAAATGAACAAGCTGGTGCAAACAAATTGAGTGAGAAAAATTTCTCTAGCGCAGGCGAGCTCAATTACCGGACTAAGTATCCTTTTTATAAAACCTTAAGCAACATTTGTGAGAACATACGCGGGATTACATTCAGAAAAGCATATCTTATATGCTGTTCATATTGTCTGGTGTTGTTGGAGATGTGTATTATACCGCACTTGTGAAAATTTGACTTACTTATACTTGGTGTGTAAAAATAAAAGTAAAATCATTACAATCTTTAAACTTCACTTACTTGTTCAACTTAAATGAAACGCCCCGTATTTTATGTCATCAACAGATGTAAAATTTGATTGTCTATCGAATACCTGAATACATTTCTATCGATAAATCTTCAAGTTTTCACATAAAATGAGCATTTTTATTTTGCAAACTGATTTTAAGGATTTTTTTAATTACTAAGTCGTCCATGGAAACAGATCGTCAATGGTATCAGAGAAGCTTTTCTAAATATTATCCCGCGAATGTTATTAAATGTTGCTGAAGGTTTTATCAAAAGGATACGTTTGTGTAGAGTTTGATGGTCGCCATTTTGAACGTTTGATTATAAAATATTGCTTGTTTCATATCCATAATTTTTGTTTCCTTCATAATTTGAACTAGTACTTACATCAAATTCAAGATAGGTATTGAAAGATAATTATGATCTTGATGTTCATTTCGATCAATTCTGATTTCTCAAAACGCCATAGGCGTCTTGATAAATGATAAATTTCATAAAATCAGTTTGCAAGATGAAAATGTGCATTTTATTTGAAAACGTGAAAATATATCGATTGGAATGAATTTAGGTATTCGATAGACAATTAAATTTCACATCTGTTGGTGACATAAAATACGGGGTGTTCCATTTAATTTAAACAAGTAAGTGCCGTTTAAAGATTGCAATTATAAATTACCTTTATTTTTACACACCAAGTCTAAGTTAGTCAATAGCTTTGTTCGCGGTAAGGATCCTGAACCGATTCCGAACTGTTTTCGGACTGATCGCATGCGCAGTTTGAATTACGGCGTTCGCGGATCAAAAAATCCTGAATTTTTAGTTCCTGTTCTGCGTTCGCGGACAAAATAGAACCGATTCCGAACTGGTTCTAGCAGTCCTTGGGATCGATGTAGGATTTTTAGTTCGAGTTTTGCGCATTCACGATTGTTTTGTTTTGACAGTTGAAAGTTAGGTTCAGTTTGTACTACCATTTGTATATTTCGTATTTTGATTTCGCCTGTGTTGGTATTTTCGAAGTTACACGTGAGAATATTTGATTTAATCGGTAAGTTATATGATTGTCCTTATCTTCAGTTCAATCTTATAATGAAATATACGTATTTTTCAGTAAAGATAACCGTCATGTCTGATCATTTTTATCTATCGATGAAGACTTTGAAGATATCTTGGATATAGTTGAAATTCCAAAGAATGTTGATTACTTTGAGGAAACTGTTCCCCAATTTAATGAAGAACAATATGTGGTGTATTTAAGGTTGAACCTACAAATGACACAAGAATTGGCAGAATGATTTCCATTTGCCGTACTTTTTTAATGAAATTTAAAGTATTAACACGAACATTATTCTAGGATCAAATGGTATGTGACCATAGGTGGAGAATTTGTGACATCTTTGTGTCCCCTTTATATGAAACTTCACCTGATAAATCCAATGATATAAATTATATCCTTGGTGACAGTGGGTATCCTTACTTGAGGCATTTGTTAACACCTTTTAGGGATAATGGACATCTGACTAGCCACCAAAATAACTTTTCTTTTTTTTATTAAAGAATGCTTTAATATTATCATTTTTTTGAATTTATTACTATCTACAAACAGGTTCATTTTAGATTCAAAAATAAAATAGACTTTGTATATGCCATTCTCTGTCATCAAGGCTGATTTATCCAAACATAAATTAATATACTGGTATATATCAAATTTCAAGAAGTGATATTTTACATTTAATTTCTTTTTGTATATAAAGGTAATTATTGTTACACTTTTGATATGTGTTGATTGTTATATTTAGGTATTTATAAAGTGTTTAAAGGTTTATATATGATGTATATAATTGTTACCCAGCAAACACAATTATGTAAAATTGACATAAATGTTACATAACTGATTATACATGTTACGTAACTATGTTATGTAAAATTTACATCTGTGTTACGGCGAAATGTCCGCCACAAATACTACATCAGGTTTACATAACATTGGTGTAACTGCTTCACATATAGTTTATATTATTTTATTGAATAAATATTACATCACAAATATAACAAGCAGACATAAATATTACATAACATGCACTAGATGTTATGGAAGTGCTATGTAAAATTTACATCCTTGATGTAACTACTTTACATATATTTTATATTGTATTATTACATAAATATTATGTAATTTTTAAATGATTGTTATATGAATGGATACAATAAAAAATTGCACTAATAACCCCTTCACCATACTTAACTCTCTTCACATCATATACAGATTTTCATAACTAAGTAATCAACATAATTACTACTCAGTTATTGATATATGCAAATAGGTGTGAAGTAAGTTGTGTAGTTAAGGGGTTATTTGGGCCATTTTTGATAGTGAGATATTATAGCTGTAATTTTATATTGCCATATTACAATGAAGTAAATAACGGTTCATCATTAAAAAATAAACATTTATTCATTCACGTTGCACATACTAGAAATTAACAACATAATTGGGATTAAAAAACACAACTTCTCTTCATTTGCTTTCGGTATCTTTTTTTTTCATTTCTCTATTAAGCCTTTGGCGGCTCAATCGAAACCATTTCCCTGCATATTTTTCTATGTCAGAATGAGACATTGAACAATGGCTACTTATAATAATGTCTGAAAATATTCATTATTACTTTTGGCAATCAAAGTTGAAAATCTATTACCTGCTAATATATTCATTGAAGTTAAATCTTTGGCTTTAAAATTGCCCCTTTGTCCAAACCATGAACACTGAGTAGCCAACTCATTCGTAAATAATTGGGCAAGGCATCTACAAAGATGGTCTTTTCCATCTCTTCCACCCAAAGATTTGAAGAGATGGCCCTAAAATGTAAATATATTTAGTTTAATTAAATATTATGGTTCATTTCAAAGAGTGACTACATAATTTGAAAAGAAGGTTCCTTGAAAAAAAAATTCTTAAAATATTTTTCAATCTCGGGAATTAAATTTCCTTTCTAGTGTCTAAAGTATGTGCTACATATGACTCAAAAGAAGTAATTAATTAAGACAAATACCTATTATAATACAGGTGAATCAGAACTTTTTTTATAATAAAAAACTTACCAAAGAAGTTTTTACATTATCGTCATTGATCTCTAAGTGAAGGTCGAACTCCTTAACTTCATCAATGGTTTTCAATGGAATATTTTTTAATTTCTGAAGGTCATTGCTTCGCTGATGTCCAAACTCAAAGGAACTCATCTTGGTATAAATGGTGTTTAAAAACTTTTTATTTGCTAAACAAATTGTTCGCAGTTTAACTAAAATGGCATAAAAATAGTTCAATTTTTTAAGAATAAACATATATACCTAATTACCAATTTCATCATATAATGTTTCCAATACTAGGGGTGTTCCTACAAATAAACCATTAATTAACAAGTGATGAACAAATAAATTCTAAACAAGAAACTGCTGCTGCATTTCAACATTTATAGATACACATATGTGCTTTATGTCTGTCGTGCTACCAAATGCCTCAACCAGTTTATTTGAAAATATGACAGATGATGATGACACTTGAGTATTTATTTTTGACAAATTGTCCAAAATTACAATTACATGAGAATGAAAAATCCTCAGAATTATTTATTCTTCCCTCTGGTACATTATTTTGTTTTGGTGACGAAGTAGGTGTTGGCATCCCATCTCCATCAGAGCTACTTTCATAGAGGGATGAACCCTCTAATTTTTTCATTTTACCCCTCTCAGTATGTTGTTTTTTAATTGTGCCACATACAGCTTTTTTTCCAACACCACCTACAATAACAGTAGAAACCAAAGACTTTGTAAGTGAAAAAGAAGAAGTTTGAGAATGGTTCAATATGTAAATCTGAATAAAAGTTATGTTTTTCAAAAACACACAACGCCAGAATTCCAATAAATATATCAACTTTGTTAATTACCTTCAGGAGCAACCTCAACTTGATTGAAATTGCTTTCATATCTAATATTTTTCTGTGAACTAGGAATAGCTTTTAGTTTCGGTGTTGGAGGAGGAGTCATTACCTCCTCATCAGAGCTACTACCAACATTTTCTTGAGTCCATGTAGCTGGAAATTTTTTTCTTCTTCCCTTCCCAGCTTCTTCATTACTAGTGCTGTACTCAGAATCTGCTGCTTTTTTTCGAGCACCATCCAAAGCCGCTAAAAATTGAATAATTTTGTAGTTATAACCAAGCAGAGAACTGTTATTTATATTACTAGTTTAGGAAGGGGTGTATTAGCAGGATTTGAAATGAAGTCAGGTCAGAATTTCTTACTGGAAAGGTTGGGGAAATCTCGTGCTCGTGGCATTTTGTCTTAAATTATTTATACTTACTTAATTACACAGAGTGGTGGTAATATAGTATCGGAACAAACACTATTCAAAATAGCACAAACCAAAAAATTATGAAAATATCTCAGTTCTATTTAAATTATTGTCTTGTCTCTTCTGAAACCGCGAAAGAAACACTGAAATATTGTCATTTGTCAAAAAGTCAACTTAGTTTCGATATTACCAACCGACAGACAACACACAACGAACCTTCCACAGTATTGCCAAACTAATATTGAATTAACAACTTTACGTAGCAGTTATGTAAAACATATTGTTACGAAGATTTTTTCTTCTTCTTCTTCTCTTTTATCTATGTCCTCGGTTGCGGTGACCATCTAGACATAATACCTATTTGTTCTAAATTGGGCCTGATATCAACAGATCTTGGACGAGCCAATACCCAATTATTATTTTCTTCTTCTTTTTTTTTTAAAACAATTTTGGTTAAATCAGGAGATTGGATCAATTAACACAGACAACACAAACATAGGGGTTGATTAGGATATACATTTAGGAGACTGTTAGTTCTTCTGAAATTCTCGTTATCTGAGATATCTGCACCTAAAGTTTAATATTTGGAGATGTCAAGTAATGAATAAGAGTTTTTATTAGTTTTGGGTCATTTTTTTATATAATTTCGTAAATATTAATTGTGATATTTATTGGATCTAACTTAGATAAATCGGAATATAGCCTAATCCAATTTAATTTTTATTTGGAATTGCCTTTCTCCGCACATATGTATAATTGATTATTGGTGATTTAAAATATATTATAACCTTTAATATTGAATTTATAGGTTGGTTTCGAAAATGTTTCCGACAATAAAGATTATTGTCCGAAACTCCCCCGAAACTTTGTTTAGAGTTATTAGGATGAGTAGGGTTCTGGACCGTATGTGTCCATAGCCCCACTGTTTGAACCATCATCGATATTATTAATTTTATCATATATCATTCCCATAAGACTTTTATATAATTCAATTTCGTTCTAATTAATATTCTTTTTATAAAGAATTTCTATCATATGTTTTACCTCAATATTTTCAACTGATGTATTTTCTGTATTATTCATCAATAATTTGGAGGGTTTGTAATGAGAGTGAGGGTCTGTTTGAATGAGTTGAGATTGATGCAAGGTCTTGTCATACCCTGGATCAATAGTTTGAGGAAGTTTTCGTCTTTTTGTTATGCTCACATAAGATGACGTAGAAGGATTACTGTTTATCAGATTCCTTCTATCTTGTACATTAATAAGGATTGGATTTTCTGGGTTCCTTGTATTATTAGGAAGAGCTGGAAATAATTGGGGTTGTTGGTTTGGGCCGCTATATTCTTTTCTAATTTGTTTTACCGCTTCAAAATACGAGATATTTTCTAAAGCAATTAAATTATTTATTTGTTTTTGTCTGATATATTCTGGGCAACTTCTGTCTGTTGAAGCATGACTTTCGTTACAGTAGATGCATTTCAAACTGTTTTTATTGGAACTAAGGGTTTCGTCGTGATTAAGACCGCAATTTCTGCATCTTTTACTACCATTACAATTACCGTTAATGTGACCATACCTGAGACAATTATAGCATTGTATTACCGGGGGAACATACAAAGATATCTGTCTTCTGCAACCCCAAATCGCTATTGATTCTGGTAAAATTTTACCCTGGAAAGTAATCAACCATGATCTGGATGGCACATATTCCACTTTTTCCCCTTGTTTTACTCGCCTTTTAAACTGTTTGGCATCTAAAATTGTTATTTTAGAGTCTGATTTTATTATATCTTCTTTAGTGATAGCTGATCCTATATCTTTTATTACTCCCCTGCACGATACTAAATTAGTAGGAATGTATATGTTGTAATTACTTTGATCCAAAAATCCGGACTCTACAAAGGAATTAGCTGCCAAGCCAGAATTAAATTCAATTCCTATTCTTTTTTTTCCTTTTTTTGTTATACATTTTATATGTTTAATTTTATTATTAAAGAGTTTTTTTCCTAGGTCCATAGGATGTAGGTTACCTAAATTTTTATCTGAGATTGATTCTACTATAACAAGGAATGGGCCTGTATCGTTATTTGTGAATTTATGTCTGATTTTATCTTTATTAGTTACATTGGATTTATTTGCCATATTTTTTTTTCTTATTGATTCTATCGTCTGAGATAAATTAGCAGCTTCTGTACATAATTCTTCATCTGAAGACTGATTTTTCAAGAGTGATTCAACTTCTTTATTTAATAGGGATAAATCAGAGATAGAGAAGTAACAATTTTCTACATCTTCCGAATTAAAAATTACTTCACATGTTCTTTGCGATTTAGGAGTCAATTGAGATATGAGCAAGGGGGACAAAGGGGTCCCCCCCGAGTCACTATCCATTAAAATGCCCAACTATTCAGAAATTATTCTTTCCCCATATATTTTAATGTAAGAAAGAGAGAAAAAAAATACCTCGTGTTAGCGAGAATTAGAAGAGTGGATTAACAAAAGGAATGGACTTACCACCCAAAAACAATTACTTCACAAAACTCACAATGGTTAGTAGTTAAGGAAATGACGTTTTTATTCTAATATATAGATTTTTTAAATTTAAATTTCGAAATTTTAACGGTATCGACCTTCAGTCTATGACAGTTAACCTCCGAATCTCTGTTACGAAGATGTCTAAAGCCGACTCTGTGTGCTCTGGAATATTCGATGAACGTTGAAGTAACCGCCCTCTTAATTCGAAGACTGGAACATTCTGGAAGCTTCTCGAAGGAATGACAAGACATATAAAAGCGACCATAGAAGAGACGAGGAACAGTCTACAGTTAGTTTACAGTGAACTACCGTGTTATTAAAGAAGAACGAAGCTTGTGTTTTTCAAGTAGTGACAGTTATTGAAAAGTGTGGTTATTTTAAAATTACTGTTTTGTAATTGACCATTTTCATATGACGTCACGCGACTTCGGCCATTTTGCCTGGAGGACAAACAAACCATTGTTATGCAAACAGTTGTGCTGAATTGTCATTTAAGTTTCATAATTTTTTGAGTTGTTTGTCGAATTTAAAGTTTTTTTCTGTTTATTTGATTATTGTTGGAGTTTATTAGAGAAAATGCCATCGTTTTGTGCCGTGGTTAATTGTGGTATGAGAGCAAACCGAGACAAAGTGAGATTTTATAGAATCCCTGCTGCCCTCAAGAATGCTGGTGATTATTCAAATGCTGTATCACTAGAAAGGCAAGAGAGATGGATTAAAGCATTGAAAAGGGGACCTTTTAGTGAATTCAATTGAAATATGCACGAGTCTGTTCTAAACATTTTATAACAGGTAAGTTTACTTGAATCAGTGAAAAAAGATGAACTCTTTATTTAAAATATTTTCAGGGGCTCCTGCAGAGTTATTGGATAAAGACAACCCTGATTGGATTCCAACCCAAAATATGGGGGTACACAATTGCACAATCCTTTTGGTAAAACTCAAGTCAGCAGGTTTAAACGTTCAGTTAAACGGAAAAAGCAAGTAGAGCAGGTATGTAGTGATTTTGCTGTAATTGTTATATGACAGCAAATTAGGACCTTCATGAAAGTATATTTATTTTTTTCTGTAGGAACAATATGAAGATGTAGATATTGACATTCCTAGTACAAGTAAAGCAGTTATCATTGCAAGTCCTGTTAATGAAAATTCCTCAAATGTTGGCACACAAACAGAATTAACAACTGGAGATTTGGACAAACTTTTTGAAGATTTGAATTTCTGTAACACAAAGATTTATTTTTTTTTAGAAGAAAAGTTGAAAAACTTTCAGATCAATGAAGATTCTTTCAGAAATGATGATAATGAGACACTTTATTTTACTGGACTTCCAAAATCAGATATGCTGTTCATTATCTTTGAAAAACTTAAAGAATATTTTTCTGTTTATCATTTAACATTGCTCTCTGCCTTTCAACAGTTGATATTAACCTTCATGAAGCTTCGCTTAAATTTACCGTTCAAATTTTTAGCATATCAATTTAGCATCTCACCTAGCACAGTTTCAAGAATTTTTTATCAGTGTATTGATATTATATACAATAGATATAATGGTTTTGTGTATCGAGAGATAATTAAATTTTTATATTTCTAGTTATCTGTAATTTTTTACTAAGTGTAATTGTGTATATTATGAAAAATTTGAGATGTATCATATTTCATCAAATTGTAGTAAATGATATGTATGTAGTTGCTTTTTATAATAAATTAAATATACAAAATTTTATATATTTTCCTTATGTAAATGATTCTTTTTTATTTCATTTGTAATTTATGCTTTATTCAGCAAGAGTAGTGTACATGGTTATATTTTGGTAAAAATAAATATGCAAACATAATTATGAAAGAACTTTACTTACTCTAGTACCTATCTAACATATCTGATAAAATAACTATGGTAAGAACATACTTAAAATAATTTTACAAAATTCTATATACAGTTAGTGCAAAACTAGTTGCTTTCAGGTAGGTATATAAGACAATTCTACACAATCAAAATGATACCACCTGATGTTACAGTATTAATTATCATACTTTATCATAGGCCTAGTCGCCTAGTACCATCATCAACTTTTTGGCATGAACACCACAATGTCACTGTTCCTAACCCTGCCTTTTCTGTAAAATACTTCCCCAGAAGCTCAGGCAAAATAACAAAATGGGAAAAATCTAATGCTTTTTTCAAAATACTTTTTAAAAAAATTTCCTTTCTACAAATACTACTTTTGGTGACCAAACAACAAAATCACAGTACCTACTTGGTTTCTGTAACAAACATCTGGCATTGTATTTGATAAAAATAAGAGTGACCTTTATCGAGGCTTACACTATTATCCACTAGACCACTATATTTAAACAAGTAGATTTTTTTCTGGCAAAATCTTCCAGTGTCATATCTTTCAATGGTAATACACTTTCAATAAATAAGGGCACTTCACTTCAACACTCATACCATACAAGTGCAATGTCCACTGGAAATACTACCGTCAGTTAGGATAATAACCCATGAATTCAGAGATTTTTCCTTAAGACGTTGTGAATGTTTCACCTGAAATATAAGGTTTACTTTTAGTTATAACAATTAAGAACACTGATTAGTATGAGAATAAACCTAATGAATATCGTTAAAATACATCTTACCTTGCCAATAACTACAAAAGCTGTTTCGTTCACTCTTTTCCCATAAATTTCTTGGACTAGTCCTGCTTCATACAATTTGAAACCTTGCAAGCTTTTATATGCTTTCATTTGCTGTCCAGTATAAAAACTGTGGGTGAGGATAAAATAATTAACCATATCGATGATGGATATTACTGGAATTGATGACAATGATATCAAATCTTGAGAGCTGGACTCCAAGAGATAGGGGTCTATATCATCAATAATTTTGATTTTCTGATCGTAGCGGCTCTTAATATCGGCAGGAAGTGATTGATAATAAGTACTTCTTTCCATTTTCAATATAAATTTATGATTCAAAGTTTTTTAATACTTTTACTGTCAATAAACGTAAGCAAACAACTCAGAACACTGATAGTCGTAAATTGTTTGCTTGTCCTCCAGCCAAAATGGCGGACCTGTCAAAATCAGGTGATTGAAAATGATCAATTAAATACCGATTTGTTTATTAATTAAATTTAGTTATTGGAAATCATCCTAGCGAACCCGAATTCGTAACAACTGGTGTCAGAAGTGGGATGCCAATAACCAGAAAAATGGAATCGATGATTGAAAACCTAATGCAAAAATTCGCCGAACAAGAGGAACAACGTCAACGGGAGAAATTGGAAGAGCAGAAATGTCGAGAACAGGAGAAATAGGAAGAGCAGAAACGTCGAGAACAGGAGAAATTGGAAGAGCAGAAACGTCGAGAACAGGAGAAATTGGAAGAGCAGAAATGTCGAGAACGGGAGAAATTAGAAAAACAAAAACGTCGAGAGCAAGAAAAATTAGATGAATTACAAAGATTACAGAAAATCCTGGAAGACCTCGACAAACGTAGGAAGGAGGATAATGAGAAATTGAGAGGTGAAATAACTGAAGAAATAGTACATGTGAAGGAAGACCTGGAGGAGCAATTGCATGATTTAGAAAAGCGAATATCTACAGTGGAAAGAAATGAATCAAAAGTAATGTCAAATCCAGTCCCCAGACAGAAAGTTTCGAAGCCACCTACTTTTGATGGAGATTCTTCCTGGCCAATATTCAAACGACAGTTTGAAGCAGCAGCCCAAGCTAATGGTTGGACAGATGAAATGAAAGCAGTAGAACTGGTTTTGTCCCTCAGAGGTAAAGCTGCAGAACTGTTACAAAAATTGTCAGTAAAAGAGCAGGAAGATTACATAACTCTAATAAAATCCCTAGAGTTGAGATATGGTGATGATCATAAAGAAATGTTGTATCAGGCCCAATTAGAAGGTAGGCATCAATTGGCAAATGAATCACTACAAGAATTTCAGGCCGAAGTAGAAAAGTTGACTCGGTTAGCCTACCCAATGGCTCCAGATGATATCCTCGAGCAATTGAGTGTCAAATCTTTTGTTAATGGGTTAAAAGACACCGACCTGATTCAACATCTGAAAATTTTGAGACGTAGAACAGGAAATGATGCTTTAGTGAGGGCTCTAGAATTTGAAACAGCAAAATTAACATCTTGTAATAACCGAGCAACACACAGAGCTCGAAAAGTGGAAGTAGAGGAAAATAATACACTTGGAGTAGTATTGGAACGGTTAGACAAACTTATTTTTTCTTTTGAAGAGAACCGAGTATCTTTTAAGGGTGAATGTTACTCGTGTGGAAAATATGGACACACTAGTAGAGAATGTCGTTCCAGAATGAACAGAGGCAGAGATGATAACCGAAACAGAGGAAGATCATCCTCACCTAGGAGGAATTAGGAAAACTACCACCAGTCAGAGTAAAGGGGCAAACTCTGACTGGGGAAGTGACAGCCCCCATGACCGTTTTCATTAGAAGCATTGCAGGTGGAAGCTTATCAGTTAATGGCTCAATCTCAGGACAACCTGTCAAGGTAATTGTTGATACTGGCGCTGAAGTATCATTGGTTAGGCCTGATATATTACCAACATCTAAAATTACTCCAATGAGGTACAATATAACTCTGAAGACAGCAACTGGTCAAAGGAGCTATATTCGAGGAGAAGCTGAGATTTTATTGGAAATTGGGGGAAGATTGCAGATCCCACACAAAGTTCTTGTAGCAGACATTACTGATGAGTTTATTTTGGGTATGGACATTGTGAAAAAATATGGATTAGTCTACGAGAAGAATACTGGAATTTTAAAGATTGGAAATGAGGAATTCATTCCAAACTATGGCTCCAATGAAAATCAAGTAAGTCTGAAAACAATTCAAGCCTATAAGATACCTGCTTGCTCAGAGCATATTATCTATGTAAGACCAGAACACGATCCTGGGTGGTGTGTTGGACTCATTGAACCTAAATTAGACTGTACATTTTTATCGGCTAGGACTTTATCTCTGACGAAACGAAACATCCCTGTAAGAGTAGCTAATATTAGTAACGAACAGCTAAATATTGAAGAAGGAAAAACAGTGGCTACATTGGAACCAGTGTCGTGGATAGCTCGATGCGAGGAAGCAGCTGATATACATGGAAACATTTATCATCAGAACAGATAAAATTGGCTCGAAAATTTATCCACGAAGAAAGCAACCTCTTTGAAGACCAAGAACTCGAAGGAACTGGTTTAGTTGTCCACCGGATCGACACAGGGAATGCCCACCCTATACGACAAGCTCCTCGAAGACTTCCATTAGCTAAACAATCAGAAGTAGCTGAATTAATCGAATCCATGAAGGAGAAGGGAGTCATAGAAGAGTCATCAAGTCCATGGTCAGCACCTGTTGTTCTAGTTAAGAAGAAGGATGGGACAACAAGATTTTGTGTCGATTATCGGAAACTTAATGATGTTACCAAGAAAGATAGCTATCCACTACCCAGAATAGATGACACGTTAACAACACTGTCGGGGTCGAAGTGGTTTTCGACATTAGATCTAAAGAGTGGATACTGGCAAGTAAAGATCCACCCTGATGATAAAGAGGAAACTGCATTCTCAACTGGAAGTGGATTGTACCAATTCAATGTTATGCCTTTTGGGTTATGCAATGCACCGGCAACGTTTGAACGACTGATGGAATTGGTTCTGAAAGGATTAACTTGGAAAACCTGTTTAGTATACCTAGATGATGTGATGGTTATGGGAGCATCCTTCGAAGACCACTTGAAAAATCTGAAAGAAATTTTCAGCAGATTTAGGAATGCTCATTTGAAATTGAACTATAAAAAGTGTTGCCTATTTCAAAATCAGGTACATTTTCTGGGACATACGATATCATCTAGCGGAATACATACATCAGAGGATAAGGTCGAAGCAGTAAGAGAATGGCCAAGACCGAAAGACAAACATGAGGTTAGAAGTTTTCTAGTACCTATTATCGGAGATTTGTAGATAAGTTTGCTGATATAGCTAAACCATTACATAAACTGACTGAAAATAAAGCCACCTTCAACTGGACAAGAGAGTGCGAGGCAGCATTTCGACAACTTAAAGCTGCACTTTGCTCAAGCCCTATTTTGTCGTATCCACAGACTACGGGACTATTTATTCTAGATACGGATGCTAGCAATATGGGCATTGGGTCTGTTTTGTCACAAGTACAAGGAGACGAAGAAAGAGTCATCGAATATTACAGCAAAACTTTCAACAAATCAGAAAGAAACTATTGCGTTACTTGAAAGGAATTGTTAGCTCTGATAAAATCCATAGAGCATTTTCACAAGTACCTTTATGGAAGAAGATTTTTGGTTCGGACTGACCATGCAGCACTCAAATGGTTATTGCAGATGAAGATTCCAGAGGGCCAAATCGCAAGATGGATAGAAAGACTGCAACAATATGACTGCAAAGTAGAACATCGACGAGGAAAAATCCATAATAATGCTGATGCTTTATCCAGACGACCATGCAAAGAAGAATGTCGACACTGCAAGAAAATTGAAATGAAAGAAGGAGTAATCGATTTAAGGAGAACTACCATCGATTTGAAACAGGGATGGACGACAGAAGAATTAATTGAGGCACAGGAACAAGATCCTGAAATAAAGCATCTCAGAGAATGGAAAAGACTCGACCGTAGACCCACCTGGAAAGATATTTCAACGATGAGCGCTGAAACGAAGGCACTGTGGGCGCAATGGGATTCCTTAATTCTCGAAAATGGGTTACTCAAGAGGAAATGGGAAAGTCCGGATGGTAAAGAAATCAAAACCCTCTTAGTGGTACCAACCAGCAAAGTGCAAGAACTTCTACAGGAAATCCACGGTGGAAGCTCAGGGGCCCATTTTGGCGTGAATAAGACAATTGCAAGGATAAGGGAAAGATTTTATTGGGTCTACTGCCGTGATGACGTAGAAGCTTGGTGCAGAAAATGTCCAACATGTGCAGCCACTAAGGGACCCTCAAAGAGAACTCATGGAAAAATGGAGAAATACAATGTAGGGCTTCCATTTGAGAGGATCGCTATTGATGTTGCCGGGCCCTTTCCAACTTCTAACGATGGAAATAAATACATACTGGTTGTCATGGATTACTTCAGCAAGTGGCCTGAAGCCTATGCTCTTCCGAACCAAGAGACTGAGACTGTCGCACGTGTACTGGTAGATCAGTTCATATCTCGATACGGAGTTCCACTGGAATTGAACTCAGACCAGGGAAGATACTTCGAAAGCGAAGTTTTTAAGAAAGTGATGGAGATATTGAACATCCGAAAGACCAGAACCACTCCATTACATCCACAGTCTGATGGGATGGTGGAAAGATTCAATCGCACCATGGAACAATACCTGTCGAAGGTTGTGGCTGATCACCAAAAGGATTGGGACAGACATTTGCCAGTACTGCTGATGGCCTATCGAGGATCGGTTCATGATTTCACAGGTCATACTCCAGCAAAGATACTCTTTGGTAGAGAATTACGTTTACCATGTGATTTGCTGTTCGGTACTCCCGAAGATACACCATTGTATAGTAGTTACTACTACAGGGATTCTAACTCACAATGGTGGCCATCGAGGTGGGGGACCTTTCCAAGCGACGTCAAATCAAGACGGATGCTATGACGTCATGGGGCCCTCTGTCATCTAAGATAAGGGCCTCCTTCTACTCGATCCTGACCTGGAGGCCCTGGCTTGGGGCCCCTGACTCTCTCATGGGGACCTATCCGAGAAGGGGCCCCCAGACCTGGGGGTCCCCTAGCTGAAATATTAATAAATGAAAAAAGCCGTGTCGGAGATTCGAACCTGGAATTACTCCGCCAGAGTCTAGTACTCAGACCGTTCGTCCGTCAACCCACTGTGATATTAAGTAGGAAGCGAGTGATATAAAGAGATTGTTCATACGTTCCGACAGAGGACTCCGTATCTTTTTCAAATTGAATAAATTTTAATGGAGGATCGAACCTTCTTTATATATATATATATATATATATATATATATATATATATATATATATATATATATATATATATATATATATATATATATATATATATATATATATATATATATATATATATATATATATATATATATATATATATATATATATATATATATATATATATATATATATATATATATATATATATATATATATATATATATATATATATATATATATATACAGGGTGTCGCACCGGGAACTGAATCGATCGATATTGAAGAAAGTACGGATCAGAAAATTTTGAAAATTTAGATGATTACTAATGTCGGTATGGCCAATCCAACCAAAATATTTACAAGCAGCTGGCACTTCCGCTTATACCGGAAGTCTATACCAACTTGCTTATTTCAAATGGAACGCCCTATATATTTTAGAGTTTTCAAAAAGAACATAAAATTCTGAGTCGAAAATGTGATACATACCTTATGCCTAAACCTAGCCGTTTCAGAGATATTTGACATTTTGTAGAAAATTTACAGGTGCAACGGTTTACAAGAACCGGTATAACTTTCTTCCTGTAAAAGGTACTCATTTGCTTCTTCTCACATGAAAAGAACACAAGAAGAACTACGTTCTACAACTGAAATTAATTCAATAATATCATACCAAGTGTTCCGTTTTTCGCGTTACATTTCGTCAACTTCAAACCGCGAAAACTTGTTTAGGTCAAATGGAACACCCTGTATTTTTTTACGTCAAGTTGTGTAAATTTGAATTCCCTTTGTTCTGATATCAGCATTGTGGGGGTTAAGTTTACAACTTTTTGAATTATTTGTGATTTTATTAGAAATTCATGAATTGTTGTAATCATTTCATCAAAATAGCCATGATTAGAAACAATCAGTCATTATCTTATGTCAAAAAATGCCAGCACGTTTAAATTATACCCACGAAGACTTTTTAAATTTGTTCATTATTTATGGAGAATGTAATAAAGTAATATCAAGAACTTGCAGCATATTTGCTACTCGATATCCAGAAAGACAGAAACCGACACCAAACACTGTAAGGTTCGAGGGCGGAATTTTGAGCATTTATTAAATTAAAATGAAATGATATTTCAAATTGATCTTATCTCTGCTATTTTAGTTCATGCCATATCTTCAATTTGATTAATACGAATGTTACAGTGTTAGTGTTATTTTCCGTTTTTCTGAATATCGAGTAGCAAATGTGCTGCAAGTTCTTGATATTACTTTATTACATTCTCCATAAATAATAAACAAATTTAAAAAGTCTTCGTGGGTATAATTTAAACGTGCTGGCATTTTTTGACATTAGATAATGACTGATTGTTTCTAATCATTGCTATTTTGATGAAATGATTACAACTATTCATGAATTTTGGATTGATTGGGCCGATACTTGGTGTAAATTAATAAACATATTAAAACAATGGTTAAAAATAACAATTTACACATTTATTATAAGAAATAACGCATCACGCACGTTTCGGTGGAACTTCACCTTCTTCAGATGCTAATCATATTCATGAATTTCTAATAAAATCACAAATATTTCAAAAAGTTGTAACCTTAACCCCCACAATGCTAATATTAGAACAAAGGGAATTCAATTTTACATAACTTGACGTAAAAAAATACAGGGTGTTCTATTTGACCTAAACAAGTTTTCGCGGTTCGAAGTTGACGAAATGTAACGCAAAAAACGGAACACTTGGTATGATATTATTGAATTAATTTCAATTTTAGAACGTAGTTCTTCTTGTGTTCTTTTCATGTGACAAGAAGCAAATGAGTACCTTCCACAGGAAGAAAGTTATACCGGTTCTTGTAAACCATTGCACCTGTCAAATTTTCTATAAAATGTCAAATATCTCTGAAACGGCTAGGTTTAGGAATAAGGTATGTTTCACATTTTCGACTCAGAATTTTATGTTCTTTTTGAAAACTCTAAAATATATAGGGTGTTCCATTTGAAATAAGCAAGTTGGTATCGACTTCCGGTATAAGCGGAAGTGCCAGCTGCTTGTAAATATTTTGGTTGGATTGGCCATACCGACATTAGTAAGCATCTAAATTTTCAAAATTTTCTGATCCGTACTTTCTTCAATATCGATCGATTCAGTTCCCGGTGCGACACCCTGTATATATATATATATATATATATATATATATATATATATATATATATATATATATATATATATTTATATATATACATATATATATATATATATATTATATATATATATATATATATATATATATATATATATATATAATATATATATATATATATATATATATATATATATATATATATATATATATATATATATATATATATATATATATATATATATATATATATATATATATATATATATATATATATATATATATATATATATATATATATATATATATATATATATATATATATATATATATGTATATATATATATAAAGAAGGTTCGATCCTCCATTAAAATTTATTCAATTTGAAAAAGACCTACGATACGGAGTCCTCTGTCGGAACGTATGAACAATCTCTTTATATCACTCGCTTCCTACTTAATATCACAGTGGGTTGACGGACGAACGGTCTGAGTACTAGACTCTGGCGGAGTAATTCCAGGTTCGAATCTCCGACACGGCTTTTTTCATTTATTAATATTTCAGCTAGGGGACCCCCAGGTCTGGGGGCCCCTTCTCGGATAGGTCCCCATGAGAGAGTCAGGGGGTTCAGAAAGATTTCTGCGGTCGGAAGTATTTGAAAAACTTGGTTCTCGGGATGAACCGCGTAAAAGATTTGAAAAATCTCGACGTTTCGGCTCCTTTTGCGAAGCCATCTTCAGGAGAATTATAAGGGAAAATAATTCAGATACGTGGCCTCAATCTGCCTACTCCACAAATCGAATTAGGAGGAATCGGAAATAATACGATTGCGTGGTCTCAACCTGCCTACTCCACCAACCGTACTGCTTCCTGTCAACTCTGAAGTCTCAACCTGCCTACTCTTCAGAATCAACTGACGTGCCGATCGTCGCGTGGCCGTATTTATAGGGAAGGGGGGCGGGTACTCCATTGTCGTAATTATTGACGTAGTATTGACGTCGATGGGGTATTCACGCACGGTACCAGTGCGGGATGCACTCCGATTGGGTGTGACACGGCGACCGCTGAGAAGCGGCTTCCATGCTGATGGGAGTCTGTGACTGTCATCTCTGGTGTTCAAACAATTTGGACGTTTTTCTATTTCTACAGCTTCACGAAAAATTCGGGATTTGAAAGATCGGACGGGAGCAATAGTTCTTGTATTGGGGAAATCGATAATGTTGCCTGTTTGGGTGTGATGTTGGGAAAGGGCGTTGGTGATATCTGAATGTCTTATTGAAAGTGAATGTTCCTTGGCACGGACCTGAATTCGTCGGTTCGTTTGTCCTATATAAGAACGAGGACAATTGGAAGAGGGAATCTCATAAACACCGTGATTTTCGTTAGGAATTTTATACTTGACGGATCTGGCCAGATGGGAGAGTTTTTGTTGGGTGTTGAATATTGTTTTGATGTTTGTGTTTTTGAGAGATCTTGCGATCTTATCTGTTACTCCTTTGATGTAAGGAAGGAATAATTTAGGTGTAGATTCTTGGTCAGTGGGATTGGAACGTGGTAGAGGTGGGGTGATGTTTGTGTGTTTGCGTATGTTCTTGTTGATTTGATATGTATTGTAACCGTTCTGTAATAATATATGTTTTAGAGTTCTGAATCACGGTGTTCGTCGTCAGATAGTCGAATGGAGCGGTAGATTAGGGTATTAACTACAGAGTTAAGTTGAGAGGGATGGTGGTGAGACTGGGCGTTCAGATAACGGTTTGTATGGGTGGGTTTACGATAAACTGAATAGGAGAAGCCTTGGGATGGAAGTTTTTTGACCATGACATCGAGGAATGGCAGAGACCCATCGCTTTCCACTTCCATTGTGAATTGGATACTTGGATGTATGCCATTCAAATGATTCAAGAAGTGGAGCAACGAGTCTCCGCCATGGGGCCAGATCGCAAAGACATCGTCTACATAACGTAGCCAGCATGATGGTTTAAGGTCGAATGACGAGAGAGCTTGGGTTTCGAAATGTTCCATGAAAATGTTGGCTATGACGGGGGAGAGAGGGGATCCCATTGGGGCTCCCTTAATTTGTCTGAAGAAATTGCCTTGAAAGATAAAGTAAGGGTTGGCCATGCAGTGTTTGATCAGGGATAGGTTGTCTGGGGATATTTCATGTTTCGTGTCTAGGATGGAAAGTGTTTCTTCGATGGGGATATTTGTAAATAAGGAGACAATATCAAAACTAACAAGGAGATCAGTTGGGGTAATATCAATACTTTTGAGGAGTTCTATGAAGTGAAAAGAGTTTTTTACGTATGACTGGGTTTGTTCGGCAAGGGGTTGAAGGGTTTTGGCGAGATATTTCGCAAGAGGATGTGTTGGACAATTTTAAGCGCTGACAATGGGTCGAAGTGCCTAATATTCCACTTTTTATGTCCCAATATGCGCTCATAACCTCTCAAACTATGATGGTTACTACGTCGTGAAGTCACTTCTTCAACGAGGACCAATCAACCTCCTAGCCCTCAATAAAGAACGATACATTTCATTCACCTATTATCACAAGGAAACTGAACTTAGATTCAGATTTATATACTCATTCAGATATATGGAAGCTAGCTTGGACGAACTAGTTTCAACCCTGATTCTAGGTAATTTCAAAAATCTGAAAAAGGAGTACCCCGATCTAGTCGATGTGGAATTTGAGCTTCTTACTCAAAAAGGCGTATTTTCTTACGACTTTTATATTTTCTTACGACTATATAACCCATTTCGATAAACTTAACGATCCAACACTTCAAACACTAGACGAGTACAGAGACCTCTATATGAAAACCGATTTAATGTTGCTCGCAGATGTATTGGAAAATTTTCGGGAAACGGCTACAAAAACCTATAATCTCGATCCAATTTGGTTCAATATTTTACCTTCATATACATGGTCCTGTATGCTTAAATATACGAAATGTCGCTTGGAAATTATAAAAGACATAGATATGATTATGTTTATCGAGAGAAGTATACGTGGGGGTATTTCGTGTTGCATGAATAGATTTTCAGAAGCTAATAATCCTCGTATGAATGATTTTGATCCAATTAAACTTACAAAATATATCTTTTATATCGATATGAATAATTTATATGGGTATACCATAGGATAATTTTCACCATATGGAGGGTTCGAATGATGTGAAAATACCGATATAGATGTAACTGAAATACCTGACGATTCTCCCGAATGTTATATACTGGAGGTAGACATCGATTATCCCCCGAAATTACACGATCTTCATAAAGATCTACCATTTTGCTGTGAACACCTCACCCCTCCAGAAGGAGGAGTACATAAAAAGCTATTGTGTACCCTGTTCACAAGGTGTTGAAATTCAAACAGAGTCCATGGCTGAAACCCTATATAGATCTGAATACGGATCTAAGAACAAAAGCTATCACTACGTTTCAGAAAAATCAATTTAAACTTGCTAATAATGCCGTTTTTGGTAAAATGATGGAGAACATTCGATTGCACAGGGGAATTCGGTTAGTAAATAAATATGAGGGTCGTTACGGAGCTGGAAAACTCATTTCCTCCCCCCGATTCCACAACCGACTTGTTTTTGGAGAGGATTTGATGGCAATCGAAATAAAAAAGTCCGAATTACTCTCCAATACAATCCGTACAAAATTATTAAAGAAAACTGTCATACTCATTTCGCTACTTCTGACTATGCTCCAGACAACCCCTATCAAATTCCTTTGCGAAACAAAAAGTCCCTGGTTTGATGAAAGATGGTAAAATAATTACTCATTTTGCAGGTCTTCGATCCAAAATGTACAGTTTCAAAGTTCAAGGGTGTAAAATAACGAAAAAATCTAAGGGTGTTAGATCGTATGTTGTAAGAAATAAGATAACTTTCGAGGATTATCTACGTTGTTTGCGAGAGAAGGAAGAAAAAGTCATTAATCAAAATTCAATCAGATCCTTTGCCCATACACTGTATTCCATAGAACAAAGTAAAATAGGGCTAAGTCCTCATGACGATAAACGTTATTTAATTCCATCGTCGTTCGATACTTTACCATGGGGTCACTATTCACTTTGATTATTTTTTTGTTCTAGAGAGAGACTATGGATCATCAAGACCAAAGCATACCTCTAATTTCTATTCAAGAATTTTCCATTCAAAAAATTATCGAAAATATCGTCTTTTTGTGACATACTTAAATTAGGTCTTCCAAAACTCCCAACTTTAGAGTTATTAGAAAAATTCAGTTCAATTAAATGGAAATTCATTGTAAAAGAGAATGAGAAAGATAAAAGTAGAGTTTTTAGAAAACGTGGTAGGGATGATATCTATGACCAAGAGTGACATTATGTTTTCTACAACTATTATAGAATTAAGGCTTTTAATTTAACTATATGCAGAAACTGTTACAAAAAATTATTAATTTGGTTCAAACACTATAACTTTAAAATAATGAAGAGTTAAGAGTTCAAGAGAACGGGGGTTGGAACCCCCCGTTCTCAACGAAAATCGTTCGACTTCGATAAGAACGGGGGTTGGATCTT
This sequence comes from Cynegetis impunctata, assembly GCA_030704885.1. NCBI lineage: Eukaryota > Metazoa > Arthropoda > Insecta > Coleoptera > Coccinellidae > Cynegetis > Cynegetis impunctata. The sequence continues at coordinate 370,529 of JARQZK010003668.1, forward strand.
TCGTTCTCAGCGGAAGTCGTTAGGTAACCGTTGTGAATGACTTGTTCAAAAAACATCTTGGAACACCCTCTGTTGATCAGGTTCCGAATTACAATAATACCGTGTTCCGCCATCTTGAATATATATATATATATATTTTTTTTTTTCGTAATATTTTCTTGGTGTTAGGTCACATTAAATGATGCATTTCAGTTGTCGTGCAGATGATTGAAATTATATGATATTGGTCAAACGAGCCAGTATCTAGAAAATCGATTGAAGAGCCATAAATACGACAAAAACAACTCCACCGCCCTGACAAAACATGAAATAACGAAAAACCACTCATTCAATTTCAATGGAACGAAAATATTAAAAACTGAGACAAACACCAGAAAAAGGGAATTTCTTGAATCGTTGGAAATCCAAAAAAATATTAAATGTGCAATCAATGACATGAAAGATGTAAATAATACAACCAAACTGTATGCTCCTCTGCTATACGTTCAGAAATAACTGACGCCGTTGACTGTGATAAGTATATGTGATAAGAATGTTTTGTTCTCTGTGTTTTAATTCAATTTGTTGATTATCTACGTTAAGGGTAAGAATATATTTTAGATGACTTTTAAAATTAATGTAATATACGTCCTTTAGTTCATAGATTTTGAAAAAGGCCATAAAATGGTCGAAACGTCAATAATAAACAATCATTTGCACGACAACTGAAATGCATCATTTAATGTGACCTAACACCAAGAAAATATTACGAAAAAAATATATATCAGGTCAAAGAAAAACCAAAACTAAATATATATATATATATATATATATATATATATATATATATATATATATATATATATATATATATATATATATATATATATATATATATGAGGTAGGAGATTATTTTTTTCTAAAATTTCATATAAGTCAAACGCTTTGATATTTCACCCTGTAGTGACAAGGGAGTAACTGTTTTATTTTTTCCTTAATTTTCGTATAAGTTCAACGGTATTCTCACTCTTGGAACATGACTCACTTTCGCAAATTTCAATCAAGGAAAAATATTATATATATATATATATATATATATATATATATATATATATATATATATATATATATATATTTGTCAGAGAAAAAAAATCATGAAAAATAAATGAGTGGTTTTATTTCAACAATTTTGACGAGTCTCGACTTGTATAATATTTTGAATATAGATTAGTCATAATCTGTTATTTCTTTAGTTGAAAAAGATGAGAGAGGAGATAAGGTTTTTGGTTAGAGGGTTGAGGGGGGAGAGAGTGGATAAGAAACGGGATCTTCACTCTACGAATAAACTACAAGTTCACAGTTGAGTATTGAAGTATCATAATGTCTCAAGACAGTGGTTTTATCGATGACTGTGATGAGGACGTTGATGGAATTTTCGATGCTGAACTGAATCGTATAGTGAAGATGTACGATGAGGATATTAAGAATGAGACGAATTTTCTGTTAAATGAACACTTCCAAATTGAAATAAATTGCGGTCTTGGACCAAGTATTCTATATATTGACTGTGGCATAAGTTCAGTTCAAAACTTTATACCTTCAATCAAGTTCATCTGTAACGAAGCTGTTATTTCCTTCGATAACTGGGAATGGGATATCTTCATTTCAAAACTTCAAAATGAGGATGCCAATAATAATTCTGTTGTTGAAATAGTGCGATCATGGGAGAATTCAACGTTGAACATATCCAAGTGGGGTAATTTTCTATTCTTCAGTAACGATGATGTAGAGAAAATCATTCAATTGAATGGTATAATCTCTAGTAGAATCGAGATGTTAAAAAAACAAAAGTTTCCATTCTACTATAGGAATTTTCTGGAAGTCATCTAGGAACGGAAGTGATAAATCATCTGAAGAACTCATAACTGAATTCTGTAAAATTAGTTATTCAGTGAACAGTTACATCATATTAGAATGTTTGCTGTATAACAAGAATAAAATATTATATGATGTAGACATGGAAAATTTTGTATAATAAAAAAATGTATTTGAAATTGATGTTTATTTCACTCTCACTCTTATTTGAAAAAATTATCATTATGAACACCTCTCTCATGAATTAAGTATATAATATATATATATATATATATATATATATATATATATATATATATATATATATATATATATATATATATATATATATATATATATATATATATATATATATATGTTCTCGCCATTTTTCTATAATTAGAATTTTAGTAAAAAGAGAGACCGTATTCCGGCAACATTGCATTTTCGCTACCTGCCACAATGTGTAATTGTAGGAATTAATCGAAGATATATGATTGAGCTGACACATCGGTGTGTCTTCATCGCGGTTTTGAACTTGAATACGTAAAATTGAAACTACGTGAATTTGCTAGATTTCGGCTAGCTGGTCCTCGAGTAATAAAATCAGTGAAAATCACTCATCATTTCAATCCTGTTTTCCTTTCCCAAAACCCAGTTTTACCTAGTGAAAGAAAGAAAAATAGGATCACGGACAAGATCTCACCAACAAAACTGGTGAGTACAAAAAACAATCGAATTTTCACAATTTCCAACTGAGCTACGAGGGAACATTGGTCCATCGAGCCAGGATAATCAGCGTAAAATATTAGTTTATTGTTAAATCGGTATTATAATTATTGGAATTCATATTCTTATCCCTTTGTCAACGATTTTATCGAGAAAAAAAACGGTTCACACCGGTCGGTCTCTGATAACTTTTTGTTGACTTGTAGAGGTTGCGGCAGGTAGAGAATGCAAGGTTGTCGGATTGTTGAAGAAGTTGAGATTTAAATTAGAAAAATTTAATTTTGGTTCATGTGAATTAGGAAAGCGGTTTCTAATTGAATTGAACCGACATAGCGGATCGGTATACTATTTGTGGGAATTGAATCGGAAAAAAAATGACTACTTCAGAGAGGGAGTTGAAGAAGCTTGTAGCAAAAAAGGAAAATTTGTTTGTTATTATTCAAAAGTTATACGAATTGAGTAAAGATTTGTCAACAGAAGCATCCAAAAGTAAATTTAGGACTTTAATGATAACATATGAGGAAACAAAAAGTAACCTTTATTCGGTGTTGGATGAAATTAATGATGTACAGTTTGATATCAACGAAAATTACACTCCAGATTATAAGATAATACATACAATAAATGAACTTTGTTGTTACATTCAAATGGCGGCGGAAAAGAATAAATCACCTACAAATATATCATTAAATAGCGGGAGTTCTCGTACTGGTGGTGGCAGTGGCGCACCATCTTTGCGTAGTTCGTTTAAGATTCCAGATCCTAGTCTACCGGAATTTTACGGTGAAATTCGTCAGTGGGAAACATTTCAAGCGGTTTATAAAAGCATGGTTCATTTAAATCCAAATTTAACGAATCTTGACAAAGTTCATCTTTTAGTCGGTTGTTTGAAGGGCCCAGCTCAAAGCGTGTATGCGGGGATCGCAATTGTTTCGGATAATTATGACATAATTTATCAGAGTTTGTGTGATAAATATGAAAATAAAATTTACAATTCGACCTTTAGTAGAGATGAAACAGGGCGTTTCACAGTAGCTTTACCTTTCAAAAAATCTCCGGAAAGTTTGGGTGATTCGCGGACTCGGGCTCAATGTCGGCTGATTTCTTTAGAAAAGCGATTAGCTGAAGATATAAAATTACGCGTTGAATATAATAAGGCAATGCAAACTCTTTTAAATAGTGGCCACATGGCCCTAGTGGGGATGGAGAATAATAACGACTTGGCATATTATACAGCGCACCACCCGGTAATCAAATTGAGTAGCACAAGTACACCTGTTAGAATTGTACTAGACGCAAGCGCCCCATGTGATAATAACGTTTCACTAAATGATCTATTATACAGCGGCCACGCATATATATTTCCCTTACTTCTGAAGTTTCGGTTATTTGGGATTGCTATGATATCAGATTTAAAGAAAATGTATTTACAAATAAAAGTTGTTCCGGAACATTGGCGGTACCAAAGATTGTTATGGCATTTCCATCCTGAGCATGAAATCCAGATGTATGAAATGCGGGTAGTGGCGTTTGGATTAAAATCTTCACCATATTTAGCTTTGCGGACGGTAAAACAATTACTTAAAAAAGAAGGTGATAAATTTCCAATTGCGGCAAAGTTTGTTTCTCGTGATTTGTATATGGATGATTATTGTTGTAGTATAGATTCGGAAAGTGACGCAGTTCAGTTATATAAGGAATCGGTCAGTTTGTTCAAGTCATCGGTGTGTCTTCATCGCGGTTTTGAACTTGAATACGTAAAATTGAAACTACGTGAATTTGCTAGATTTCGGCTAGCTGGTCCTCGAGTAATAAAATCAGTGAAAATCACTCATCATTTCAATCCTGTTTTCCTTTCCCAAAACCCAGTTTTACCTAGTGAAAGAAAGAAAAATAGGATCACGGACAAGATCTCACCAACAAAACTGGTGAGTACAAAAAACAATCGAATTTTCACAATTTCCAACTGAGCTACGAGGGAACATTGGTCCATCGAGCCAGGATAATCAGCGTAAAATATTAGTTTATTGTTAAATCGGTATTATAATTATTGGAATTCATATTCTTATCCCTTTGTCAACGATTTTATCGAGAAAAAAAAACGGTTCACACCGGTCGGTCTCTGATAACTTTTTGTTGACTTGTAGAGGGTGCGGCAGGTAGAGTATGCTAGGTTGTCGGATTGTTGAAGAAGTTGAGATTTAAATTAGAAAAATTTAATTTTGGTTCATGTGAATTAGGAAAGCGGTTTCTAATTGAATTGAACCGACATAGCGGATCGGTATACTATTTGTGGGAATTGAATCGGAAAAAAAATGACTACTTCAGAGAGGGAGTTGAAGACCCCCCCCCCCCACCCCCCCCCCCCCCCACCCCCCCCCCCCCCCACCCCCCCCCCCCCCCACCCCCCCCCCCCCCCACCCCCCCCCCCCCCCACCCCCCCAAAATTAACAACTTGCTTCAAGGCCCATCCAGAATCTCGCTCTTGAAACTCTTCCAACTTTCTCAGTAAAGGTTCTTTAATGTTCTCATCAAACCAAGAGTTAAGATCAGTATCTCTGTATATAGGCTTATTAGATGTTGTGAAATATTTGAATTCACTCAATGCACGACTACCGCTCACAATTTCAAACTCTCCACCAAACACTGCGTTAACCTTGACAGCTTCAGTTTGTTTCAAGTTATTGAGTAGCCGAAGTCTGAATATCACACGACAATCAGCTAAAAACTCTAGAGGATCCTTATGTCTGAGGTTTGAAATAACCCCTGTTCTAATACGGCAATCAAAAGCTGTAGTTAAATCATCCCAGCGAACTCTATCCCTTGCTGTTTCTAGTCGAGTGGTTATACCAGCTCCCTGCTACTTCAAAATTTTCAGCTGGCTACGCATACTCTTCACTTGCCCCATTTTCATTGTAAGATTCTGCTTCTCTCCAATCATCTTCACCGATTTTAATTTCTTGTTGATTCTCCGAAGAGCTAATGAACACTCTTTAAATCCATCATTACCCATTTTTTCATCATTGCTTATTTTCAGGAAACACAGCAGTGCCCGTATCTTATTCAACAGTGCAGCAATCATGTTGGTTGTTGTCTCATGAACGATCAGAAGAAACTGAATCAGAACTCTAGAATTCAACGATTTAATACACATCAAGTCAACGGAATACTAAACATTAGTACAAGATATCCACGGTGTAAAAAAAAGAATATAGACTAGGAACTTATATTTTCCATATTAATGTATGAACCGTTACAGAAAATATACTATGATCACCGTATAAAAAATAAATTTAAGGTGTAATAAATATTATATTTTGTTCCTGAACCTCAAGTAGACCCCTGAACAGGGTATGTGGTGTCGCACCGGAACTATGCCATCAGAGCACCAATTAGAGGTTAGGAACTAGATACAATATTCATAGATCTCAAATTTATATTAACTTTCCGTAATGAAATAATTTTTATTTAATTCTCTTGTTACCGAAATTTGGCCAAAAGGACGCGTCTTCTATAGCCAGGACAAGACCTAGGCAACTATTTCCCCAGAACGTCGACATTGGTTATACCTACTCATTAACGATGACTGCCTACTTTGTACATAGGTCTTACAGACATCAAGAGCAAGTACTCTCTCCCTATAGGGATACGTCTGTCATGCCTTCGCGAAGGAAATAGTCGGTCGTCTCTTTTATACCAGAATGGAGTCACAATTAATTAATGCATCAGTATTGTTTACTTATTTTCTTAAAGATTATGGAAAACCAACTCACCTATTTTTCTGCACGAGATACACGGAATCATGAAATTCAATTATCTGTAAAAAGATTGTGAAGATAAGTCACATTATGTTAGATCATCGAATAACAAATTATTACATTTCACCCTCATAATAAAACAACTCAAAATAAAAGTATAAAATCTTAATTTCTCAGAAACGGTACATTTTAAAGTAAAAAATATAAAAAATTCCGCAGACTCTCTGACACCCCTTAATACGTTGACTGCCAGTGACTCAACTGTTGAGTCATGCCAGTCCTCCGCCGAAGGCCGATGACTCAATTGCTGAGTCACGTGCAATCTAAAACGTTATGAACTAGTATATCTCCGGCTATAACGTTTCTGCAGACTCTCAGACACCCCTTAGTGACCTTTTGACGTTTCATAACATATTATAACATAAACACTCTATTAAATAATTCATACTCATAAAAAATCCAAATTTGAATTAAATTTTTCTAAGTCTTCTAAGTCTACACAAAATAATGAAAATCTGAATATGTCAGAAACTATTCTTCCTAGACAAATAATAAAAATAAAATACTCCCAAAAGTAACTTCAATCGACTCTCAACCATATACCAAAGAATGAGAGCCGTATGTGTAGAATTTACCATCCTCATTTACTAACCCCATTTCTACCTAATACAACTTACTCTATATTCACTCATCAGTAGCTTCTAATATTCGGCTTTTGCACTATTATCATAAACATATCGAAAACCAACGTTCATTATTGAATAAGAAAATAATTATTGGAGCCAAATATTTATGAAAACGTACCTACCTTATAGATGAATCAGGAGAGAATACACTTAACTCACCAAAAACTGAATTGAAAAGAAATAAATTCGTGGTCATTCGGAACTTATAAACTATCTCAACCCCCTCTCCCTTTCATAGTTTCTAAACGTTTCTTGCATGCGTGACTAACTGTAAATATAGGTATGAGAATACGTATACTTGTCCGCAACATGTCGAGACTCGATCAAGGTCGCGCGTATGGTGATTGACGTTCAGGCTGCTCGCGTCCAGAGCTCTGGTGCAGGTGTCCGCGACAAGTCGAGACTCGATCGAGGCCTTCGTATGTAAATGAGTCGGATGCAGGTGTTCACGTACCAAGTTAGGACTAGAACGAATGGAATCATATAATTCAACTCGATGTCGTCGAGAGATAAGAGACACGTGTGGTCGGTCGAACGGAATAAGGAATGATTCATGCTATCTGAATTCCATTTAGTTTCCCTTGTATAGTATAATACGAATAATGGTCATTGACTCCAATACATAAATCAGAGAGGTCAGAGAGGTCATTGACCCCAAGGCAAAAGGGAACCATTTTCGCTATTTTGGACCTTAGATTTCCTTATGGGAATTTACATGTAAAAATGAGCCAAATTGCGCTAGAACCGGCCTAGCCTATATACTTACACGACAAGTCTGTTGTATAATGAAGAAGTAATCAACATCAGATCACTATACTACCATGCGTGCTGCGTTTACGTGTACAAGCATCAGCAAATGATAAAATTTGCAAACACATTGACATGCAACGCAATCAAATATGAATAAAGTTCTCACTCTATTATGTAGTTGTCAGGCTAGTGAAAGGTTCTTAACAACCATCGCGCCAAAAGTTTTCAATTTGTTGCCGAAAGAAGTGAAATGCTGTCCAACAATCGGAATATTTCAGAAAATATCTGAGGGTTTTATTGGGGGACATTCAGAATAAAATATAAACTTTAGATTTCAGATGTGTTCGTGGGTATTTTGTGATTCCATGTGAAGTTTGAAGAACTGGAAGTATTGTTTCATTTTGGCATTATTTGGGATAGTGTTTTTATTTTGTTTTTGTTTGTCAATTAATTTTTTTTGTTTCTAGTAGTTTTTCTTATAGTGTAGTAGGTATTGTGTTTGTTTGGATAGTTAGTTAGCACACACAGGTTTTAACTAGGGGCAATATAGTCTATTACATTGTAAGCATTGGTACCAACAATTCTTTTTGCGCATTGTAATAACAATTGTGATTTATTGTAACAATAACAAGAAAACAGTGTCATGGGACACCATGTAGGAACGAAGTTCCTTCGGATAATATAGAAGGACCACAATTTGCGAAACTAAACATGTGCGTGTTGGGGCGCACGACAGAAGTGATAACTTATACTAATTCAAGTTGAAATAATTAATATTGAAATGTGGGGCTCAGAGCCTCACTGGTTTTTATTTAAGTACATAATAGCATTCAGGAAATTTAGTATAATAGAGAATAACAAATAACGTAAAATGAAAAATATTTCAAACAAAAAACAATGATAATAATTCGAATTGTTAAGTAAAATAAATATAGACCACAATTTGCGAAAACGAAACAAGTGCGTGTCGGGGCGCACGACAGAAGTGATAACTCATACTAATCTAAGTTGAAATAATTAATATTGAAATGTGGGGCTGAAAGCTCTTACGAGATTGTGAATAAATAAATTAAAAAAGCCAGGAGTAACCTAATCCAGAATTACGGCACACCAGAGTTCAGTACTCAGACCACTCGGTCGTCAACGCAATATAAAAATTAGACGCAAGAGTGTATATAACGAGAGGATAATGTATCGACAAGCTATATAATTGAATATAAACCTACAATACGTAGTCATTATTTTATGGAACAAATTTGTAAAGCTTTATCTTTTCATTATGCCATATCTGATTCCTATCGTAATCTGTTATTTTATGCATATAACTTACAAAATTATTTCGATGTTTCACATCTGATGCTTTCGAGTTGCTTGTAGGTACATGAATTAATGAGCACATATAATGCATTGGCGATTGACGTGGCGGAGTGGGATTGTGGGATCAGAAAGAAAAGGAAGGAGAGAACGGAAAGAAAGAGAGAGAAAGAGAAAGGTATACAATATTCGCTTGTGTTAACTAACAGCGTGACTTTTGTCCCTCTTTTACTCTCGCATATTTTTCAGTTTGGTCCCGCAGCAAAATCCCTATCTCCTCCAAGCCTGCCGTAAGGAACTTCGTTCCAATAATATATGATTGAATGTCGCTACTTTCCAGTAACGGAAATGTAATTTATGATTTTTCAGATGTTGACCTATGAATTTTGATAATTATAATTTGATATGCAATAATCAGTTCCTTCAGTACTGTAATTGAATTAAGTGAATAAATAATGTTTTTAATAACTGTTTAATAATTGATTGTTTGTTTTCCAATTGTGAGTTTGCTTGTGATAATAAAAACACTCAATTTTCTATTAACAAACTAAACGATTTATTTCTTAGTGAACTAATTTATACGACTACTAAAATTCACTAACACTAATTAATCACTCAACCAGTAACTATTTATGTACAGAAGTCCATTCATTTCATTTCTATTTATTTCCACTTTATTTATTTCATCGCGAGAATTAGAATTCAACTGACAGTGATCTACACCCGGTCGTTCATATATCTCCTGTACGTTTTTCGCGATGCCACCCGAATGCTCCAGAATTTTTGTCTCGATTGTTCTCGAATCCTCTACAACAGTCTATATATAATATATATGAATATATATATATATATATATATATATATATATATATATATATATATATATATATATATATATATATATATATATATATATATATATATATATATATATAGACTGTTGTAGAGGATTCGAGAACAATCGAGACAAAAATTCTCGAGCATTCGGATGGCATCGCGGAAAACGTACAGGAGATATATGAACGACCGGGTGTAGATCACTGTCAGTTGAATTCTAATTCTCGCGATGAAATAAATAAAGTGGAAATAAATAGAAATGAAATGAATGGACTTCTGTACATAAATAGTTACTGGTTGAGTGATTAATTAGTGTTAGTGAATTTTAGTAGTCGTATAAATTAATTCACTAAGAAATAAATCGTTTAGTTTGTTAATAGAAAATTGAGTGTTTTTATTTTCACAAGCAAACTCACAATCAATTATTAAACAGTTAAAAAAATATATATTTATATATATATATATATATATATATATATATATATTTATATATATATCTATATATATATATATATATATATATATATATATCTATATCTATCAGGGGCAGCTATTCGAAGGCGGCTAAGGAGGCTAAGCCTCCTCCTCAATAATATTCCGTGTATCACTAATATATTATATTGAATAGTCAGCATTCAGCATATTCCTATTAATCAAAATCATATTATTTTATGCACCTACCTTCCTTTCAACCTATATTATATAATATAATTTATTAATTACGATAGAAGGTATTTACATTTACTGCATTTCATTCATTTCAAGATTTGTGGCTACGCTGCAGAGGCTTAAAAAGGTACATTTTCAACGTTCATTATGCCTGCCACAGAAAAGCAAACAACCGTGTGAATACTGCGAATAAATACTTCATTGCAATAGAAAAGGAAAACACATGTAAATGGCAACACCGATGGAACCTAAGTCTCACACAATGTCGACCAATCACAACTATTGACTTTCGGATAAAATCGAGTGAACTCGTTGGAAAGCATTAACGTAGTGACTAAAGGACGAAAACAGTTTGTTTACTTATTTTGCTCGCGCATTGTTTTAAAATGAGTTTGGTTACTGAAGTTGATTTCAAAAATTTCAATGGTGACTTAGTGGAATATTTGTTATCCCATAACTTTAATGCACTAAGTTATGAGGATAAAAACATTGCGACCTATCCCTGAATTAAACAATTTGGTGCAGCGTAACAGACAACAAAATCGCGGTTTCAATATCAGAAATTATGAGAGACATCCTTGGCTAACCGGATCACAGGTAAAAAATAAATTATTTTGTTGGCAGTGTTTACTTTTTACTAGGGAAAATGTCTCTGTTTGGGTCCGCTTAGGATTTGACGATATAAAAAATTTATCACGCTCTTTGGAAAGGCACGAAAAATCTCAGGAACCTGTCGTGTCGCGGATGAAATCTAAAATGCTTGGAAAAAAAAACATTAACAATGTTATTGATACAGCAAGTGTTCAAGGGTTAGAAAAATACAACGAAAAAGTTAAGAAAAACAGAGAAATATTGGAGAAACTGGTCGACATTATATTATTTTTATGTCGCCAAGACATAGCGTTTAGGGGACACGATGAAACAGATGAATCTACCAATAAGGAAAATTTTAAGGAACTCTTTGATCCATTTTGAAAATATGACGAAAAGCTGTATAATTTCATTAACAACGCTACAGTTTTCTCCGGAACCTCAAGAACAACTCTGCTACCTATGTTTTGGAAACTTTAATCGAAAATGAACTTAAAAATGTTTTTTTTTTCCTGGCAAGTAGACGAGACAACTGACATTAGCTGTAAATCACAGTTGTAGATAATATGCAGGTTCGTAAAAGATGGAACATTATTTGAGCGATTTTCAGGTTTTCATGATGTCAGTTCCGGAAGGTCTGCCACCGATTTATTCGATTTTTTAAATGCGAAATTTTCAAAGTTTAATTTTCAATCTAAACTTATAGCACAAACCTATGACGGCGCAGCGGTTATTGCTGGCCATTTAAACGGTCTACAAACAAAAATTAAATCTGTTGCTCCTCAAGCTATTCTTACACATTGTTATGCAGATAACATGAATTTGGTTTTAAGTAACGCTTGTAGTTCTATTAGCCAAGTTAGAATTTTTTTTTCAAATTTATCAGTATTTTCAACATTTTTTTCAAAATCAACAACGCGCACAAAATTTCTAGATGCAATAGTAGGTAACAGAATTCCAAGTAACGCACCAACTAGGTGGAATTTTACTTCAAGAGCCATCTTCACTATACACATTAATAAGGATAAAATTTTAGAGGCTCTTAATTCTATAGTTGAAAGTGAGGAATTTTTCGCCGACAAAGTAACTTTAAATACCGCACGCGGATTAATATCTTACTTATATCCTACAAGATAAGGAATTTATATATTTTTTAAACATCTTTAAATTAATTTTTGAACAAACTATTTATTTTATTTATTATTTTAACAAACTATTTATTTTATTTATTTTAAAAAACTATTTTCTGTATTTCAAACTACTGATGATACGACTCAATTTAGCCCAAAACGAAAGGAATTCAGTTTCGCAGATATGGAGCTTCACTATAAGCAAATATTTTATGAAATTTTGGATACTATTAGGGGTCGAATTAGAAGTAAGGTTCTCTGATTTGAAAGAACTGCATTTCTTCGACTTACTCAATAAAAATTTGTTTACCGGATTTTCGGCTAATTTTCCAGATTACCTTTTAGAAAATGTATGTCAAAAATACACTTTTTTTGATAAGGTGGCCCTAAAAAGTGAACTGTGTGTTGTTTATAATGACAATGAAATTTTGGGGCTAAATGAAATTTATGTGATGACTATTAAATACCTTTTTGATAATGATTTGTATCAAGATTTACCCCAAGTTTATAAACTCTTATGTCTAATTGTTTCTATCCCGGTGACATCGGCTTCCGTAGAGCAATCGTTTTCCACTCTTAAGAGAATTAAAACCAGGGTTGGGCGATGTCGAGAATGTCATGTCGACAATTAATTGTTGACGCGTCAACTATGGTGCCGACGTCGACTTACTAAGTGACGTCGTCAACGTCGACAATGTCGACAGCTGCTTTAGCACAAAAACAATAGCCACATTGAAGTAAAATGCCATTTTATTTAACTTTAGAACAAACATTTAATAAAATAAAGAGATAAATATTCTTAGCTAAGCAGATAAACTAAAATATTTCTTAGGGTGCATTCGCGTTGGACGCGCTCACGCTTAGAAGCACAGATTATTGGCGTTTGTGTTGACCTTCTAGCGCTTAGAGACGCTTACGCTTTGACTTTGAGCATTCGTTATTTCAACATGGCGAATCTCAGATGTTCAGGTTCTTAGGTGGGCAAAAGCACGATAGTTCACGCAAATACCGTGCTTTGACATTTCCCTACAAATATATTAATTATCGACAACAAAAAATAGGTTAGCTTACGCTTAGTGTTAAGCGTTTGTGAGCGCGAGTTGACCACAGAAAACGAAGCTTATGAGCGCTTAAAGCTTGTAAGCGCTCAACGCGAATGCACCCTTAGTCTTCCATGTCACTGGGAAAATTGAACGCTGAATCAGGATCAAAATTTTCTTTAGTAATATCACTCTGTAGAGTAAAATATAAGTGTACCAACATTTTCGAATGTTCGAATGATTTCGGAGAGGTGTGTGAATATATCCCCAGTTTGAGAATAATCGCTCAAGCTGCGCAGAAGATGAACATTGTTGACATTGTCGACGTTTATTACATAGTCGACGGATTGTCGACGTGTCGAGGTCAACAATAAAAGTCGGCGCGTCGACGCCCAACTCTGATTAAAACTCATTTAAGGAATTCAATGAGCCAGGATCGTTTGAAAAATATTAGTTTGTTGTCTATTGAAGAGGAATTGGTAAATGTGTCGAAAGACAAAAAATTTTATGAGGATATTATAGATCATTTTTCTAACGTTAAAGATCGCAGAATCCCGCTAATCTTCAAAAATATATAATAACTTTTTATTTGCTCTCACCAGCTGTCCCACACATATTTTGTACATTTTATTTTTCACAGGTTTTGTTTGTGGTACTAGGTACTTTATTACTTAGTATTATAACAAATAATTCGTTGTTCTTTGTAAGAAACTTCGAAGAATTTATTTTTTGTTTAATTTTATGTAAACATTATTTTTCATTTAAGGCCTGCCTTGGCATTGGCATCTATGCAGGAATTATAAAAAATAGATGTCTATGCCAAAGAATTTATTCAAATTTTTTTGTTTAGGTCTAAATGTATATTTTATTATTTTATTTTGTTGTTATTTTATTTTTATTTTGTTTTACTTTTATCACAAGAATTTTATTTTAATCTATTTTTGGGAGGGTCCTATTTTATTTTTGGCAAGAAAAAACTCTCATCACCCCGTTGGTTCTTGCTGGGCAACAATTGATTAATTCTTTGAATAAGTAACAAATTCGTTGAGTAGGTAGGTAGGTATCTATTGTGTGAAAAAAAAAAATTTGATGAATAGATATATTGATTAATTGGCTGAGAAGAGTTTTTGTGAAAATTGTAAATAGGAGTTGTAGGTTTCAAGGTAGACTCGAAAGTGAAAAAAAAAATTTTCCAAACAAATTAATAGCTTAGGGTGCTTGTTTTACTTTTCTTTAAATTATAAGGCGGTTGATCTTGAAATCCTAAAAATTTTCGCCTATGGTGTATTTTTTAATACCTCTTGTAGCCTCCTTAAACCAAAACCTCACGAGCCGCCACTGATATATATATATATATATATATATATATATATATATATATATATATATATATATATATATATATATATATATATATATATATATATATATATATATATATATATATATATATATATATATATATATATATATATATATATATATATATATATATACAGGGTTTATTTCACTAGGATAATGTCAACATTTAATAACTATTTGCATAAACATTTACTATTTATTAAAATACATTATAATTATTTACGCGTTTCGACTTCTAGTCATTTTCAAAACAATTTCACAATTAATTCAATATTTAACAGTCTTTGTATTACATAGCAAGGTCGTCGATGTCATACTGGTTATCTCACGTGATTAACTTCTTACTTTTCTTTAAATTATAAGGCGGTTGATCTTGAAATCCTAAAAATTTTCGCCTATGGTGTATTTTTTAATACCTCTTGTAGCCTCCTTAAACCAAAACCTCACGAGCCGCCACTGATATATATATATATATATATATATATATATATATATATATATATATATATATATATATATATATATATATATATATATATATATATATATATATATATATATATATATATATATATATATATATATATATATATATATATATATATATATATATATATATATATATATATATATAATAATAATAATAATAATAATCTTTATTGAACAATATTTTTAACAATCCCATTCAAAAAAAAACCTTCAGAAACACAAAAATACATCGAAATGTCACAGTTAATAACTACAAAACAATCTTTATGTAATATTAGCATTGTTCACAAAGACAAATATGACCACAAAGGCTAATGCCTGTGCGTGGACCATCATCTGTTTTAATACATAGATATATACACTAGGTACACCCAATACTATACATATCCTCACAGATCGAAGGTACAACCAAAATTTTAAAGGAAAAAAACAAAACAAAATCGGAACTGGATATGTCCTACATCATCCA
The DNA here is from genome assembly GCA_030704885.1 of Cynegetis impunctata. Lineage (NCBI taxonomy): Eukaryota > Metazoa > Arthropoda > Insecta > Coleoptera > Coccinellidae > Cynegetis > Cynegetis impunctata. The sequence goes on from JARQZK010003668.1 coordinate 386,186, forward strand.
CCGCTAAAATAACATAATTTCAGATAACCATCAAACTAGCAATAAAATTCCTATCTTTATCATGTATCCAGGTTTTTATTTTATTAATAAATTTTTTATTATTAACTATTGTTTTAATTTCGAGCGGAAGAAAGTTAAAAGTTCTCGGTCCCAGGAAATAAACGCTTTGTTGAGATATTGTCTTCTTTATTTTAGGTACCATCAAATTAAGAACGCTGTTACGAGTTTCAAATCTGTGTGATGTAAGGGCCTCAGAGGAAATATGCTTTTTCACATATTTCAACAAACTCAAACAAAACAGCTGTCGTATGTCAAAGAAGCCAGACATTTTATACAACATATCAGTAGGAAAATACATGCTTTTCTCTAGTATAATTTTTATAATCCATTTCTGTTGGATTTCTACTTTCTTTATAACACTGTTATATGCTCTAAGATCTATCAGACACTGAAGAAATACAAGAATCATTTTGAGGACAAAACTAGAACAATGATAACACCACATCATAGCAAGACACCTCATCTTTACGGGCTCCCCAAAATTCACAAAACAGGAATACCTCTCAGGCCAATTACTAGTTCCAGGAATTCACCAACAAGTAATCTCGCGAATTTTCTGTTGAAAATCATCCAGCCTTTACAAGGGAAAACAACATCATTTGTCAAGAACTCCAGCGACTTCGTGGAAATGATCAAGGACGTCAAACTAGGACCCAACGAACAGCTCATCAGTTTTGATGTAGATAATATGTACCCAAACATCCCACGGCAGGAATCCCTGGATATCATCAAGTCAAAATTACAGAAGGATGATACTCTGACAGACAGAACATCTATACCCATTGAAGGAGTAATTGATCTGTTGGGATGTTGCATTAATAATTCTTATTTCCAGATAAAAGAAGAATTCTACCCCCAGGACGATGGATTACCAATGGAATCACCACTCTCACCAGTAATAGCCAACATTTACATGGAGTGGTTCGAAGGCCAAGTGATAGAATCATCTCCCGTGAAACCAAAGATATGGCTAAGATATGTGGACGATACTTTCATCATTTGGAAAGGGACCGCTGCCGAGTTGGACGAGTTTTTAAACCATATAAACAGCTTTCGCACCACCATCAAATTCACGATGGAGAAAGAAAAGGATTCCAGCCTACCCTTTCTAGATGTTCTGGTTAAACATAACAATAATCACATCAGTACGTCAGTCTACAGAAAACCCACACACACAGGCCAATACCTCAACTCCGCTTCGAATCACTCAATGAGCACGAAGAAAGGAATAATCAGGACACTGTTCAGGAGAGCGACAACAATTTGCAGCGATCCCCGACTCATGGAACAGGAAATATCTAACATCGAAAGGGACCTGATACAAAGCGGTTACAACAAGAAGATAATAACAAGGACTATCGCGGAATGTCAACAGAACAGAACCACACGAGAGGAGAACCCGAATTGCCAGATGATAACCATACCTTATGTGAAGGGAATATCCGAGAAGATAAGGCGAATCGCTCAGCAGTACAACATCAACAGCGTTCAAGTCGGACAACACCTTAAGAAGCAGGCTAGTAGTACAGCTACAGCGGTCCGAAATGTCAGTTCTGCGCATGCGCGACTTCGGGGGCGTGGCTATGATCGGGAAGTCGGCCGTTTTGCGGAAGTCGGCCATTTTGTGGCGGGAAATGGGCATGCGCGAACTCAGGGACGGGAAGTCGACCATTTTGCGAACGTCGGCCATTTTCCAAGATGGCGGACCACGGTATTATCGTACTTTGGAACCTGACCAACAGATGGCGTTCCAAGATGGCGTTTCAAGATGGCGGACCATGGTATTATCGTACTTTGGAACTTGACCAACAGATGGCGTTCCAAGATGGCGTTTCAAGATGGCGGACCACGGTATTATCGTAATTTGGAACTTGACCAACAGATGGCGTTCCAAGATGGCGTTTCAAGATGGCGGACCACTGTATTATCGTAATTTGGAACTTGACCAACAGATGGCGTTCCAAGATGGCGTTTCAAGATGGCGGACTACGGTATTATCGTAATTGAGAACCTGGCCACCAGAGGGCGTTCTTACAGATCACGTTCTTACAGATCACTGTATTATCGTCATTAGGAACCTGACCAACAGATGGCGTTCCAAGATGACAGATCATTATATTCTCATCATTCAGAATCTCGCCAATAGAGGGCGTTTCAATAGCATTCAAATTTGAATGTTTGACGTATGACAGTTCTATGCTCTAAGATATCTATGGTTCAAGATGACAGTTACGAATGACAGATGGAATGACGTATGACATACCTAAGATATCTATGATTCAAGATGACATTTGACAGTAACGAATAACAGATCAGATGTTTGACGTATGACAGTTCTATGCTCTAAGATATCTATGGTTCAGGATGACATTTGACAGTAACGAATGACAGATGGGGTGGCGTATGACAGTTCTATGCTCTAAGATATCTATGATTCAAGATTACATTTGACAGTTACGAATGACAGATGGGATGAAAGATCTATGCTCTAAGATATCTATGATGACATTTGACAGTTCTATGTTTCAAATCCAAGATGGTGAATGCGCGAGGCTATGAGAATAAGCATGGGGGCCTAGAGGACTGAAATTGTAAATGGGGGCCTCCAGGTGTCTTCGTGCAGGCTCAGAGGACTGAGTTCGATACATAGAAATATATGGAGTCTTCATGGGGGCCTTGAGACACTTATACAAATTTTAACCTTACAGATCACTATTCAGGAATATAAGTTGATTTAAAAAAAAATTCAAAATTGAAGAAATCGAGCTCGGGGTTTGAACCTCTATATTTGGAGTTCAACACTATGTTCACTGCTCTAAAAACAAAAATTTCAAATTAAAAAATCCAACCCGAGAATCGAACCTCTATATCAGAAGTCCAACACTATCAAGCTTAAAAAAAATTCATACTGAAGAAATCCACATGTAGAATTGAACCCAATATATCTATATTAGGAGTTCAACACTATGTTCGCTGCTCTACCAAGCTTTAAAAAAAAATTCTAATTAAAAAAATCCTGCGCGAGGATCGAACCTATGTATATGTTCTGAATAGTTAAAGATTATCCAAATGACATATTATGACTAATATATATTCAAAATATTATACAAGTAGAGACTTGTATATATCTTGTTGAAATAAAACCACTCGTTTATTTTTCTTGCTTTTTATTCTCCTACAAAATTGAACATTTCTCTGTCTACATCACTTAGAACTTTATTTTTATTAAAATACATACATTCTAAAATTGCATAGCTTTCAATTGTTGGATTTATGTTACAGAAGGCATAAGTTACATCTTCGACAGATTTATCATTATTCCAAGTAATTTCTTTAACAATAAGAACAAATTTACGATAATAAAAAGGAAAATTGATATTTTGTAACATCTCAATTCTTTTGCTTAAAATATCATTCAACTTGATAAGTTCAGATACATCAGATTCGGTGAAATATAAACCATTTTCCCACTTTTTGAGATGGAAAATACTTTTTCTTCTTCATAGAAAAACACCTGAGCTCCACTATTGTTTTCTCCTATCCCATTATTCTCAATTAATTTCATGAGTGATTCCCATTCATATTCATCAAATGACATGACACCATCGTTACAGCTTACTCTCACCGTAGGGCTGAAGTCTCGAACTGGACTCAAACCATTTTCTACTAGAAATATTCCAGTTTGAAAGCCACAATTTAAAATGAAATTTTTTCGTTTTTGGCTGCTTCATCGTAGATACCCAAAATTCTATCAAAATCTTCGTTGATAAAACCACTGTCTTGGGACATCTTGCTAATTCAAACTTAAATACTCAACTGAACTTAAAGTTTGTTACTCATATCAATCCAAGAATCATGTGACTTTGGCATACCCAGCCAATGAACGAATACCTTATTTCCTTTTCTGCGCAAGACTTTTTCAACCAAGTAAACGTCAGAGTATTTAGCTTTCTGTAATTCCTCTTCATAAAAACCACCACTAATGGAATGTCCTTCAGTATCTTCAAGAAGATAAGTAACAGGATTGGTTATCTGAACTTTAACAATTTTGAATAGCTCAGTAGTCCAGTTAGGTGTATATCCCTTTGAAAACACATGCTTGGCCTTACTGATTCGCACTATATCGCCAACATTAAATTTATTTCTTCCAGCAATCTTTATGTGAGAATATACTGAATTCAGTAAGAGTTTTTCATTTTTCTTAGTGACGTCACGGGACTTCATTCCAATAGTTCTATGTTTGGAATCATTATATTTGTCAACGTTGTTTCAAAGCACATCTATCCACTTGTAAGTTCCATTCAATGAAAAATATCGAAAACAATTTATCCTTGAGAGTGCGTATAACTCGTTCAACAATAGCAGCTTTCTTGATGCTATACGTATTATAGTGATTAATATTATATTTTCGTCAATTAAATTCTGAAATTTTGTGTTGAAAAAATTCCTTTCCTTGATCCGACTGTAGGTTCTTAGGTCTTCGACCACTTTTGCTCGAGTATATATCCGAAAACGCACGAGTGACTTCTTCACCTGTCTTCGTTTTCAATGTTCTAGCCCATACAAACTTTGAAAAACAATCAATGACTACAAGAATAAATTTTTTTCCCTTATTTTCACGAGCATACATGTCCATCTGACCCAAATCGCATTGCCACAAGTCATCTAATCCCTTAATGATTGTACGTCTTCGTATGAAATTTCTACGTGTTGGTTTATGTAGTTCTTTAACTACCTGATTTTTTTCTCGTGAATGTACCATCATCGATCAAGGTTGATGATTTATTAACTTAAAATTTATCATTCAGCTTCTTAAATCTCTATGATTTGACTATCACCAGATATCATCATTGATCATGGTTCTTGGTGATTTATTAACTTCAATTTTATCATTCAGCTTCTTCAATTCATTTCCAAGATTTGTAAGTTTATCATCAATAATATTTGTCCTACTACGCATATTCAATTCGTGAGTTCCAAGCACATCACCTGAAATTTTCCTCAGTTTCTTTTCGAGTAAGCCTTGTTGTCTCATTAGTTTTGTATCAAGAGTGACTTTCAGACCTGTGACGATATCATTGAAATATTGCTTCAGTTGTTTATTTTGTTCATTAATGTCTATCTTTATCTGATTGAGTGATTTATTTATTGAATTCTCGAAAGAATTGAATTTCTCTCCTAATTTTTCGGTATCTTGGACTGCAGATTCAATCGCTTGATTGAGTTCAGAAATATCAGGTTTCACCTCATTCGTCTTAGAATCCACGTACTCTTTGGTAGTCGCATCCGAATCACTTGTTGGTATTTTAACGTTACAGAGTTTATGCGCACCAAAATCAAAGTCACCTTGCGCATTCGTGGGAAATCCTTCAATCTTCATACGTTTCACGTGAGATATACGAGACGAGCGACCAAACTTATCAATCGACATGATCAGATTGAATACTTTTCCAATCTACTTTAGTATATAACATTAGCTTCACGAAGCTCCTCGATAATTGACTCGATTTCATTGTCATTAGAGGAATTTTCTGCAAGCTTAGAAGCGTATAATAAACGGAGTCGATCTACGATCTCATTCACATTATCCCAGTATACATACTCTATGGGTTTATCGTTATAAGTCATCAATCCTTTTCCACTCTGCTGAGAAGGAAGCAATCGCTTGATAATATATCTATATTTATCACTCTTACTACTTCTGACTTGCTTTGTGGGGTCAAATCCTCTTTTATGTACATTTGATATTTCCAAAATCCTTCCATAATTTTCTTTATCTTCATCGGTATATTCTTGAGGATCTTTCATAAAAATCAGCTCATAAAGACCGTGGGTACCGATAAATGACTGACCTCCAATAATAATGTTACCACTTTTATTGAAATCAATCACAGTGTTGCCGAGAGTCCACTTCGATATCTCAGGATCGTATTTTGGCCCGAAAGTAGAATCAATTTGTGTTGACTGATTCCAAGCCTGATTGACATATTTACGTACTGGTTCTGGATATTGTCCGAAGTATTCATTCAACTGCTCGGAATTTTTCAACTCGTTAAATAGTTGTTGTGATTTTTCAAGATCATCTCCTACTAAAATAGATTTATCCTCATCTTCATCATCAGAGAACTTCTCAATTTTAGATTCAGCTACTATATCTGTTGGTATAAATCTTGGAGTAGAAACTATCTTCGATCAATGAAATTTCGCTATTGGTTCAAACGGTGAGCTAGCGTAAGAATCCTCACCAACTTCACTAGGTTGATTAATTGATATTGATGGAGGATATTTCAACGGAGTCGAGTGGAACGACTTCGTGAACGGACCCGGTAACGGATCCGTTGCCAACGGACCTGTTGTGAACGGACCCGTTAACGGACCCGTTGTGAACGGACCTGTTGTGAACGGACCCGTTAACGGACCCGTTGAGGAATCAACCCGTTGGGATCCGTTTGAAAATGGGGTGGCTGGAAACCGTAGTCGTTGTAACGCATTTTTGTTGAACAACTGAGTCGTTTTGAACTCAGTCGTTTGGGGTTGAATAGATGCACGTTGAAGTATTGAAGCTACTTGCTTATCCTCTATTCGTTCAAGAAGTTCAGTTATTGGAGAAAATATTCGTTGAATCGTTTTATCTTCCTCAGACTGTCCCATCTTGAAGGCAGTATATTTTTTCCTCACATCCCTAACCAGCTGATGAATCTTAAGTTTACGTTGGTGCTCCTTAGACATGTTCTTGGACGTTATGATGGAAGTCAACTGAACACTAATCTATTATGATTTTACTTTTATAAATTTATCAAAGCCCATTCGATAACGTCCGTCGTTCAAGTTGAAATCCTTCACTATAACTATAAACCCATATTTATCTGCGTTCCAACACAGAGAGCATAATTCCTTGAATTCATCATACGTCATATCTGGGCTAACATGTTCATCATAAACGTGACGTAGGTTAATATCATCCTGTTTGAAAAGGACTATTATGTTTCCGTTGTCACGTGTTAGATGTTTCTTCATAGAAACGTAGGTTTGGCATAGAAATGCTACGTCAATGAACTTATGTCGACCCATAGAATAATAATCCTTAATTTTATTCTGCTTGTCACCCATTATATCATCGAAAATGAAGATTGAATGCTCTCGTGCTTCACAAGGGTCAATGATCTCATCACTTTCCTTGTATGGATAATATCCAATATCAGGTATACTCTTAAGAACTTGCTCCAATAAGCGATACTTGGGCTGATAAAGACTTTTCGAGAATATATAAACGTTTTCAAATCTAAGTCCGTTCGGATTGAAAAGTAAACTTAGTAGAGTATTGGATTTTCCTGACCCACTAGGACCAACTATAAGAAATCTACAACTGTTTGGGAATAAATCACCATGTCTTTTAGCAATCTGATCTTCGAAAATATCTAAATTATCAATAGGTAGCTTAGTTGTTTGTTGTATGACAGACATCTTGATACTAGTGTAAATAAAAAACAATCTCTATATAAATATATAATTATTTCAAAAACAATTCACTTTTATGTTTCCTTAAATATTGATAAATAATACATTCACATCTACAAGATCCGAAGGATTGACATTTTGAGCAAACTATTCCATCAACATAGTCTTCATCTAGACCTCTCCCAATACATTTCAATGGACAACAATATATTTTTCCATCAATTTTATTCCAACGTCGTTGATCTTCTAAAATGTTGCATTCAGTTTGTAGATGTTTATCTAAGCAATATATGGTTAAACCACACCCCGTACACTTTACATGATTATCGTAAAATATATATTTTTTAGGTAGAGACGTTATTTTTACATTATAGAAACATCTGATTAAAACAAGAACGAACATAGATATAAGCAGATATGTTGATATGAATATATATTTCACTATTATTTCATTGAGTGACTCGTCAGACATCTTTACTCTGTTAATGCTCTACGTATACTGAATATTGTTCGATGAATAGGTTATAAATAAATAAAACAATAATTCTTCACACCTTTTTTATTAAACATCTTCTAGATTTACATTTCAGTTTACTGAATCTATTTTTATTATGGAAAACATCAGCCCAAGGATCCAAGGACATTCGTTTAAAGGAATCAAACATCTTCTTCTTAGCCTCATAAGCTAAAATTTTCTTCTTTGATATTTTTATATTTTCAATATGTTGATCTATAGCAGACATGACGGTATGTTGTACTATTTCGGTATGAAGTTCCAAACCCATTCAAACAAATCTTTGGAATTTGTCATACTGCACATGCGCTCCCCACTACCATGCTGCATGCACAGAGGACGTTTCAATTCAAACTTTGGTGGAATCCAACCATAATTTTCTACATCTGTTATTTGAAGCGACAATCCAATAGAATTCAATTTATTCAATAGAAAATCATATTTTTGTTTTCCTCTCACATATACGATATCTACATTGGTTAGTAGTTTTTTGAGAATAGCATCTATTTCTACGTACGATACGTTCCCCTCTGAATACCTTAGACCATGATGATATCGTTCCAAGTATCTGATTTGTTTCTTATCTTCTAGAGTAAGTGTGGAATATTCTCTTGGAGGTTTGAATATTAAATGAGCAACCTGATTTCCATTATTTATAGCTATCTCTTTCGGGCAAAATTCTCCAGCAATTACGAATCCTTGGATATCTAACGTTACAACCTTCATCTTCAAAGTATTTTCTTCAACTGATTAGAAAGATGTCACCTTCTTTACAGTTTCACTTAGGGGGAGATATTCGATGACGCAATCATGTATTATTATACAGTATGCTCCTGTAGATGCGGGAAATCCATTTCTAACGTGAATTTCCAATTTAACATCCACGGTAGAAGATTTGAAGCTTTCATCGCGTCTAGAGCAATCGATTACAAATATAGCTCGTGATTTGAATTGTACATAATCAAGTAGAGCGGCCTTCTTCTCATTCATATAACTTGATGAAAATTCAGAATAGTTATGATGAGCTTCGGCGAAATCGTTCCTTTCGAAATCTAAATTCAGGTTTTCTTGGGGTATATATTCACCGTTCAAAAGTAGTCTCACATCTGATACATCAACGTTATCTAGATAATTTGGATCTTTAATATCATTGTCTTTTCTATTTTTATGGAAGCAACAAATTATGTATCGAGGACATTCGATAATTGATCCAGTTTTCACGTTCCATACTTCCTTAGTGGAACCTTGTGTAAGAACAGGTAGTTCATGCAACTCCCAACGTCTGAACGGTATTAAAACGGGTCTATCCATTTTCATTGATTGAAGAAGTTCTAATTTGAGAGGATCTGATGGATAAATATGTTTAACTCTTAATTCCATACTCTGAATAGAAATTTTTGCTCTGGTAACTCCAGCAGCTTCCCCCACTCCAGCACTAACCACCATTGCATTCTTGTCATTGCGAGCTCGAACGAAACGAATCAGCTGTTTTCCACAAATAGCCATTCGATAATCGTTGAATATATTCAGTAGATGACTCAGCGGTATTCGTAAATTAAAGCTTCCATCTTGATTTGTAATAGGACCGTTTGGATAATTCCATCCTGCAATAGCCAGTTCGCGAATTTCAGCTTTCTCATAACATAAAAATCCTCGTACGGTACTAACAAGTCCTGGATCTTTAACTGTATCTATCTCGCTTCCACACAGTTCGTAAGATATTGAATCGAAAAGGAAAGCACCTGCGTTATTCACCAGCGAAACATCTCCCGCACCTGAAGTTTTAGTCAATTTTCCTCTGATAATGACAGCTGCATCGTTCATGAGAAGCCAAACATCAGGTCTATTGATGCCAATCTCGATGGTGTCGTTATTTTCAAAGGATTTAATAAAAGGTAAATATGTCCGACTTTCAACTCTGACGATTGAATCATCATTGACGAGAGGCCGGTACAGATCGAAAGCCTGGCTGGATAACATGACCTATAGATTGTAAAAATATTTTATTTTCTAACGTTAGGTGTGATCTGGATGGTTGTTGAATGACTAATGGTTTATGAACTCTTACACCTATATTTTTATACTTGGAGGAAAAAATCAAGACCATTTTTTAAGTTCCAATCTAACTATAATTTCTTCTCCTCTAAAATTAACCAGTTCAAAATCTTGATCCCGAATATTCAGAGTTATATTATATATCCTTTTCTTCAACACAGGAAGGTATATTAAATTTCTCGGTGTTTCGTCTATCGCGTAACCTGGGTCTACGTTCACCGAAAATTCGTATATCGTATGGGAAGGTCTATCGTTGTAAAATGCTCCCTCGCTGATATTACTATCTATATGTATAGTTCTAACTTTAACGATTTTCACAGGCAAATCTGACTCATGAACCTTTCCAGCTTCTAAAATCTTCTCGGAGAATCCCAATAGACTTCCTAGGGAATTTTTTTTCGTAAAATCGATAGAGTATGACTTGTGAAATATCTCGCTTCTTAAAGTATTATTATTGGGCCTAAGGAAAAATATTTCTTTGGAAGTATCCTTCTTTTGTTCTTCTTCAGATAGCAAATGTTTTTTCAAATAATCTTCGATATCGGTTATCTCATATGTACCAGTAGGTATAGTTAGGCTTGCTTGCTCCTTGTCAAAATAGTAGAACTGAGTATTATCGTCTATATTTGGTATTGTATTATATGAATAGAATCCGATTAATGCAAGTCCGTACTGGCAATTTTCATCCAATTCGATTGGAGGAACGAAATCAATGGATAACGTTGAAGTGCGACTCTTCAGTGTAAATGTCACAGACATGACTGATGAAAATAAAACTAATAGTCAATATTTATAACATTTTATTCTGTAGAAATTCCAAACACAATTTTCCACAATTTTCAGTGTTATAGGTCTGATATTGATCTCTATTATATAGTATTTTAACGTTCAAGTAAATCACCAACTCCTTCGGTGGCTTCAAATTACCAAAACTATCGAAATATTCTGCAACATTTTCGTTTTTTGTGTAAGCTGTCCAATGGCTACCAGGTCCCTTTGAAGAATCCAAGTTGATCACCCCACATTCCTTTTTCCACGATTTTTTTGGTAAATTATCACGCATAAATACACCCCTGAAGTAAGGTATATTTTTCGCATAATTTTCAATCTCATAATCGTATAGAGCTCTATTGGACAGCTTAGTTAATAGTTTTTTTGTTTTTTTAAGTAAAGTCCATATCCTCGTTTAGATTTTTTCACGTAGAGCCCTTTACCTATAGATTCCATAGCTTTGTTATGGCGATGTTCCTCTTCCAACTTTTTAGTAGCATTTTTAGCGTCAACTACGGTTTTGGCAACAGCGCTACCCCCACTCAACAACATCCCCAAAGCAGATAGTCCAGCGAATATTGGAACTAAGGGTAGAAGACCCCCTGATTTTGATTCGAATGGAATAATTCTAGGTACTTGTATGTTTCTACGACCCCCTGCCTTCGTGATTGCAAGCCTTGCTGCTTTAAGTGCCTTAATGGACGACTTTTTCAGACTTCCTTCAATACCTTCTCTTTTCAACATTTTGGCAACAGGGTTAATAACACTCATTTTGAACGACTTTTTGAGACCCATTCCTAGTTTACGTTTAGCTTTCATAATTCCTGTAACCATAAGAGCGTTAGATTTCTCTTTGAATTTAGCGTCCTTTGACTTAAATCGTTCCCAAGCTTTATCTTCGAGAATTTGATCAGCTTTATGTCTAACAGATAGATCTTTGCTTTTCGAGTAGGAAATGTCGTGTTCTTTACAAGCTTCGTCGAGTTTGTCAATCCCCGGATCACCTCTACGAAGACGTTCTTCTAACTTGGTACCAGGTCCACAATACGAATAACCTGGTAAATGTAACTCAATCGGTAATTTATTTATTAGTGTGTTGACAAGTCCGTCACCTATGAAAGTTAGCATGATAATGAAATGACTTCATTCAATTCGAACAATATATGGAATCAGACATTTGAATTTAAAAAATTAAATCAGACATTTGAATTTAAAAAATTAAGTCTGATACGCCCCTGTAAATTTATGAATTATTTAAAACAGAAATGATAGAAACAATATTGGCTGACATGTGCATTCTACATAAATTATTCATAACAGGAAATTTGAGACATTGTCGCAATAATTATGCGAGACTCTTTTAAATATATCCTTACTAGTATTACAGATTACAAACGAATTCATGAAATCAACCATATATTCGAAAAGACTCACATTCCAGGAAATATTTCTTGAATGATTTCGCTTATAATATTCACCGATTGAAAAATGTATAAACCGAACTCTGATAAAATCTCCTACTTCGAAGATATCATATTGTTGGTTCTCTTTACCCCTTAAAATTAAATGTAATTATAATAACAGATTTTTTAATTTGAAATTTTTTTTTTGAGCTTGATAATGTTGGACTTATGATATAGAGGTTCGATTCTCGCGTTGGATTTTTTAATTTGAAATTTTTTTTTAAGATTGATAGTGTTGGATTTCTGATATAGAGGTTCGATCCTCGCGTTGGATTTTTTAATTTGAATTTTTTTTTAAGAGCATCGAACATAGTGTTGAACTCCTAATATAGATATACTGGGTTCAATTCTACATTCAGTATGATTTTTTTTTTGAGATTGATAGTGTTGGACTTCTGATATAGAGGTTCGATCCTCGCGTTGGATTTTTTAATTTGATTTTTTTTAACTTGGTAGAGCCATGGACTCCTAATATAGAGGTTCAAACCCCGAGCTCGATTTCTTCAATTTTGAATTTTTTTTTAAATCAACTTATATTCCTGAATAGTGATCTGTAAGGTTAAAATTTGTATAAGTGTCTCAAGGCCCCCATGAAGACTCCATATATTTCTATGTATCGAACTCAGTCCTCTGAGCCTGCACGAAGACACCTGGAGGCCCCCATTTACAATTTCAGTCCTCTAGGCCCCCATGCTTATTCTCATAGCCTCGCGCATCCACCATCTTGGATTTGAAACATAGAACTGTCAAATGGCATCATAGATATCTTAGAGCATAGATCTGTCATCCCATCTGTCATTCGTAACTGTCAAATGTAATCTTGAATCATAGATATCTTAGAGCATAGAACTGTCATACGCCACCCCATCTGTCATTCGTTACTGTCAAATGTCATCCTGAACCATAGATATCTTAGAGCATAGAACTGTCATACGTCAAACATCTGATCTGTTATTCGTTACTGTCAAATGTCATCTTGAATCATAGATATCTTAGGTATGTCATACGTCATTCCATCTGTCATTCGTAACTGTCATCTTGAACCATAGATATCTTAGAGCATAGAACTGTCATACGTCAAACATTCAAATTTGAATGCTATTGAAACGCCCTCTATTGGCGAGATTCTGAATGATGAGAATATAATGATCTGTCATCTTGGAACGCCATCTGTTGGTCAGGTTCCTAATGACGATAATACAGTGATCTGTAAGAACGTGATCTGTAAGAACGCCCTCTGGTGGCCAGGTTCTCAATTACGATAATACCGTAGTCCGCCATCTTGAAACGCCATCTTGGAACGCCATCTGTTGGTCAAGTTCCAAATTACGATAATACAGTGGTCCGCCATCTTGAAACGCCATCTTGGAACGCCATCTGTTGGTCAAGTTCCAAATTACGATAATACTGTGGTCCGCCATCTTGAAACGCCATCTTGGAACGCCATCTGTTGGTCAGGTTCCAAAGTACGATAATACCATGGTCCGCCATCTTGAAACGCCATCTTGGAACGCCATCTGTTGGTCAGGTTCCAAAGTACGATAATACCGTGGTCCGCCATCTTGGAAAATGGCCGACGTTCGCAAAATGGTCGACTTCCCGTCCCTGATTTCGCGCATGCCCATTTCCCGCCACAAAATGGCCGACTTCCGCAAAATGGCCGACTTCCCGGTCATAGCCACGCCCCGAAGTCGCGCATGCGCAGAACTGACATTTCGGACTTGTAGAAAAGTTGAAGTGAGCTAGAACCGCTGTAGCTGTACTACTCAGGCTGACCAAAACTAAACCAGATGGACCCCCGGACAATAAGAATTGCGTATACCTGGTGCCCTGTGAATGTGGAGATTCATACATCGGTGAAACGAAGAGACCTCTTAATGTTAGGATCGGAGAACATCAAATACACACACGAAGAGCCGAAACATCGAAATCGGGAATTGCTGATCACGCATGGACAAAACATCACAACATTAAGTGGAACGATGCTAGGATTATCCACCGGGAACAGAACTGGCGAAAACGAAAATTCAAGGAAGCTGCTTTCATCCAACAGAACCATGAGGTTTTCAGTAAACCCAGTGTTGAAGTGGCAAACGCGTGGCGACCAATCCTGGCGCGTATCAGTGGTCTCAAGCTCCTCCCTTCGCCCAATGGGAGAGACGCCCAACACGGCACGACTGATCAAGGGAGTATATAAAAGATCAATCCAAACTCTGATAATCAGTTTACACTTGAGAACGGTTAGAGATACCCAACTAACCGAAACGTCGTGTATATTGTATAATTTTATTTTTTCACCATTTTCCAACTTAATATTTACTAATCTCATTTCTTTTTTCAGATACTACTAATTCATTGAATTTAATTTTTTCAGCTATTTTCTTTTCTTGCCATTTACTAATCAAATCTTCTTTTCTTTTATTTTTGTTTCAGATATATATTTTTATAGACAATGGAAGTCCAGAATTCCACAAATACAGAAGAAACATTGTCGAAACCATTCAAAATAACATAAGTGAAGGTAATATGAAAAATGCAATTCAGGAGGTTTTATCGAAAAGAATGTTTCAGAGAGAAGCTTCGAGATGTATAAACGTGGAACATTACTTTCTTAAATAAAAAAATTCTTCTTCTTCTTTTCAGCCCATTATTGTCCACTTCTGACGGTAGGCCTTCCCTAATAAAAAAATTACAAATATTCAGCTGAACAATGGACAAAGCTTTTTACAGATTACCATGTACTAAGGAAAAGGAAAACGGTGAAAATAGAGAAGGAAAATCCCGGATTTACACCGATACTCCAGAGAAGGATCGGTTAGAACAGCTGCAGAATGAAAGAGGGATTCGTAAAAAAAAAGAAGAGAATAGAATACAGAAAGTGATTGAGCAAGTTCTCCGAGAGTAGTTCTGATTCAAATCACAAAGTGGTTTTGCGCGACGATGATATAATATATGAAAATGATTATTTATCAGTTAAATTCTGCACTGAAGTTGAAGTAATCTATTATATAGCCGGGGTAATATCTGCAAAATCAACTGAATTTGAGGTAAAATTTTTACGTCGTGAAAAGCCATTGAACAGATTTTTTTTAACAACCGGTTAATGACATTGTGCGTGATGATATTGTTTTGAAGTTGCCAAAACCAAATTCAGCTAAAATAGCTAGAATAGCCTCTTTGCTCACGTCTAATATTAATTAAAGTGCATTCGGTATTAACTACAATAACTGATTAAATTTGTAAGTGAAATTTGTTATCAGAATAAGATTTTTTATCATATCAAAACATTTCATTTATTCACCCTCTCTACTGTCGAATCTGCCCCACCGCATGGTTGTAACTGCCCCTCCGAAAGGGGCAGTTTCATCTTTTTGACACTTTTTCTTTACATGAATGTATTTTCTGTTATAGTTGTTTTCTGATCACATTTTTCACGATATGTTATATAATAAGGTGCATTTTTTATAACTGTGGCATAATATGTCGCTATTGATTAAAAATGACAAAAATATGCGAGTTTGAATTCAAATATGATGAATGTACCCCCCTTTCCCCTCTATATATATATATATATATATATATAAATAGATATATATATATATATATATATATATATATATATATATATATATATATATATATATATATATATATATATATATATATATATATATATATATATATATATATATATATATATATATATATATATATATATATATATATTCGAATTGTTGTTGCCTGTGATCTATTTTTAATCTCTTGATAATTATTAGCAATAACAGGCTGGTTGAATCTTAAAAAACTCGATTTAATTAATAAATTGACGTTTCACTATGACATTCATAGTTATTCAAAATTTTTGAACAAAATTGAAAATTCTTTGACATTTATTGACTTGATAAAATTGAATATTGATCTGTCTTGTTAAAAATTCTTTCAGTCTAATATTAACATTCAAAATTGTTTCATTAGAAGGCAAGGGAAACTACAGAAACCTTTACCTATGTAATGTTCGAAATAATAATAATAGGGTACTATTTATTTAACAGAAAGAAATTAGTCACGGGAAAATATTAAAAAAGTAGAGCAGAATTATCGGTATAGAACGTTTATATGGAAGCAGCCGTTGACACGTGTTTCGGACTCTTTGGTCCTCATCAGAACGGCGTAGCTAAGTATTGGATTGAAAATTTGGAGATGAAAATAGTTTAATAAATAAAATCCTCTGTTATGGAAGAAAATCACTTATTTGTGGTTTATTGTTTGAACTCTCCGGTATGGGAGATTTGGTTAAACTTTGCCACGGAGGCGATTAATTCCATCCGAGAGATCTTAGAAAGAGTAAATTGATATTAAAAAAGAAAATTAGTTTTGGGAAAATATTAAACAAGTAAAGCAAAAATTATCGGTATAGTTCGTTTATATGGAAGTAGCTGTTTTTAATGAAATTTTTATAATAAAATCCTCTGTTATGGAAGAAAATCACTTATTTGTGGTTTATTGTTTGAACTCTCCGGTATGGGAGATTTGGTCAAACTTTGCCACGGAGGCGATTAATTCCATCCGAGAGATCTCAGAAAGAGTAAATTAACATTAAAAAAGTAAATTAGTTTTGGGAAATATCAAACAAGTAAAGCAAAAACCATCGGTATAGTTCGTTTATATGGAAGTAGCCGTTTTTAATGAAAATTTTAATTTAGAATTTCAAATTTTTTAAATGAAAAAGGGTACTTACATATAAAACAATGTAGTTTGGGATCATTGCCATATTTTCAGCTAGCAATATTTAATTATTTATTCGAATTGTTGTCATAGTGAAACGTCAATTTATTAATTAAATCGAGTTTTTTAAGATTCAACCAGCCTGTTATTGCTAATAATTATCAAGAGATTATATATATATATATATATATATATATATATATATATATATATATATATATATATATATATGTACAAATATATATGTATATACAAATAAACAATTTTGTTACCTATTTTCGTCTAGTGTATAAATTCAAAAATTATTGGCTGTTATAGGTATTTATTGCCTATTCGAGTGATAGTCTAGTATGCGGTCAGTAATTTATTCCTTTTTGTACCATGGTATAAACAGAAACAAATTACTGACCGCATACTAGACTATCACTCGAATCATCACATCGCCCAGAAAAAAGGCACGGCAATTGGCTACATAGATCGAGCACTAAAATTAACCTCACCACCACTAAGACCACAGATAGTATCGGAATTTAAAAAATACTACATAAAAACAATTACCCCGAAACTTTGGTAAAAGGCTTAATAAAACAACGGGTGGACAAACTGTACAACACGAGAAAAGGACAACGAGAAACACAAGAACAAAAATTGCGGATATCTATGCCATTCACGAACAGATTATCCCATCAAATAAAAAATATAGTAGCGCCATACAACATGCAAATTATACATAAACCGATACATCAAGTAAAGGGAACGTACAAAAGGTTAAAAACAGCGACGCCGAAATTGAAAAAAAATAATGTTGTATATAGCATTCCATGCAAAAACTGTAACAAAGAGTACATAGAACAAACATCACAACGACTACACGACAGACTGGATGCACATAGATACTCTAAGAACGCGACAACGGCGCTGAATAAACATCAGACGAACAAACTAAAATTTTGAAGATGGAACCCAAGCAAAAATAGAGGGAATTTTGGGAAATGTTACACATACAATGGAACTTGGAAAATACCGTTAATGACAGACAAGACGTAAAACATTCGAGTCACACATATCCACCAATATTAACAAATCCGGGTACAAAAGAAAAAGAACGACGTCAACATGACATGACATTAATATGAGAACAAGACATTTGCAGACGACCGAAAAGAAAGACAAGGATTGAAAGTGCTGCTTGTTTTTAAAAGCGTTATTGTGTTGAATGTGAATATATCGAAGGTGTGTAGGCCATTATTTGTGTATTATTTATTTGTTTTTATTACAGACAGGATACTTAATTGTCTTGTTGCTGAAGAAGCAGGTATGACCTCCGAAACGTCCAACAATTTATATGTTTTTAATTTAATTTTCAATAAATATCTATAACAGCCTATAATTTTTGAATTGATATATATATATATATATATAT
The DNA here is from genome assembly GCA_030704885.1 of Cynegetis impunctata. Classification (NCBI taxonomy): domain Eukaryota; kingdom Metazoa; phylum Arthropoda; class Insecta; order Coleoptera; family Coccinellidae; genus Cynegetis; species Cynegetis impunctata. The sequence continues at coordinate 404,655 of JARQZK010003668.1, forward strand.
ATATATATATATATATATATATATATATATATATATATATATATATAAATATATTTTTTTTTGAAAGAAACGGAGTAATAGTCGTTAAGAACAATATTCTTTCTAAATTTAGGGCATTCCGACTAAAAAAGGGGGGCCTCTCAAATAACCAGTCAATCTGTACTAAAGGCTCTATATTTCGTCTACTATTGCAGACATCATCAGGAGCTAACTATAAAAATTACAAAGTTGAAACATCAAGCAAACTGTACCCAAAGTAGACTTACGATACTACGACTTTAGCTGGTAACTCCAGAAAAAACAAGGCTCTCTCCACATTGTTTTGTTTGTAATACAATGACATGTTAACTTTGGCGACACAAAAGGTACACTTTATAATAAAAATTGGAAAAAAAAGATTCCCCAACATCTAAGATCTTACTTCAGCAGCCATCTTTACTATCGATCTATTATGCGCATTACGCAACGAGTGAAAATTAAATTTACAGAAAATACTACTCTTCTTCTTCTCGTCTTTATATATATATATATATATATATATATATACATATATATATATAAATATATATATATATATCTATATATATATATATATATATATATATATATATATATATATATATATATATATATATATATATATATATATATATATATATATATATATAGGGGAACTATTTGTAGGGACTGCAGCAATATAAAAGGAAACTCTTTGAAGTTTTTCCAAGCTATATATATATATATATATATATATATATATATATATATATATATATATATATATATATATATATATAGGGGAACTATTTGTAGGGACTGCAGCAATATAAAAGGAAACTCTTTGAAGTTTTTCCAAGCTTTCGGAATCGTTTATTTCATCATCAGGGAGAATCTATCGTGAATTTGATTACATATATGTTGATAATACGATATAAGAAACATTGAAAATGATGCTATTTGTTAAATAATTAGAAAACTTGATACATTTTTGAAGTTATAATTAAATTTCTGAACGAAATGACAAATCGGTGTCACTCATTTTTTTATTTTTTTATCTTCAAATTGAAGTTTGACGTTATTTCATTACGTTAAATTAATTTGATTTAGTGTTATTTTATATCAAGTGAAAGTAAAAAAGAATAAATTTCACTCAAATGGCTTATATCTCTTTTTCTATTGATGGAGTTATGGTCTCGATAAATAAAGGCCATTTCTAAGAAAGATCTTTTTGAAAGATGTGATTCTCTTGCAAGAACAGTTGTTGAAAGGTAGTTCATCTGGTGGTCATAATCATTGACATGTTTAGCTAAAGCACATCTCTCAGGGTGTAATCTACTATCACTCTTATGAGAAGTGATTCTGTCTTTTAATAGTCTTTTTGTTTGGCCAGTATAATTCTTATCGCAATCATGACAAGGGATATTATAAACAACATTTGTGAGTGATAAAATAGGAATTTTGTCTTTTACTTTCGAATATATTTGTCTCATTGAAATAACTGTTCTGTTTGCAATTTTGATGTTTTCAAAAGATTGAAAAATTCTGGTCAGTTTAGGTGTTATTTCTTTTATATAAGGTAATGAGGCATAAAAAATTGAAACTTGACTCATATCTGTAACAACTTTATTATGAGAATTGTTATTTCGTCCTAAATGTCAGTTTCTGATAATGATGTGCTAAATAAAATTTTCTTGACTAAAGATGGTGGATAGGAATTTTGTATGAAAAGTTCTTGAAGTTTATTCAAATTTTTGTTATGAAAAGATATATCAGAAATTTTGAGCACTCTGTTCTTCATTTGTGTTAACAAATTCACTTCCATCGAAAATTTGTGATAAGAAAAGAAATTCCAATACCTTCCTGAACTGCATGCTTTTCTATACCAATCAATCAATATTATGTTATCAACCGATCGTATGAGTTTTGTATCAAGAAAAGGTACTGAAAGATCTGAGTCTTCTGTTTCGATTCTGAATTAATAATAGTATAAGAGAAATTTTAGATACTTTCAATAGTTACGACCCATTCATTCAATTCACAATCGAAACAGAAGTCTCAGATCTTTCAGTACCTTTTCTTGATACAAAACTTATACGATCGGTTGATAACATAATATTGATTGATTGGTATAGAAAAGCATGCAGTTCAGGAAGGTATTTGAATTTATTTTCTTATCACAAATTTTCGATGAAAGTGAATTTGTTGAAACAAATGAAGAACAGAGTACTCAAAATTTCTGATATATCTTTTCATAACAAAAATTTGAATAAACTTCAAGAACTTTTCATACAAAATTCCTACCCACCATCTTTAGTCAAGAAAATTTTATTTAGCACATCCTTATCAGAAACTGACATTATAGGACAAAATAACAATTCTCATAATGAACTTGTTACAGATATGAGTCAAGTTTCAATTTTTTATGCCTCATTACCTTATATAAGAGAAATAACACCTAAACTGACCAGAATATTTCCATCTTTTGAAAACATCAAAATTGCAAATACAACAGTTTTTTCAATGAGACAAATATATTCGAAAGTAAAAGACAAAATTCCTATTTTATCACTCACAAATGTTGTTTATAATATCCCTTGTCATGATTGCGATAAGAATTATACTGGCCAAACAAAAAGACTATTAAAAGACAGAATCACTTCTCATAAGAGTGATAGTAGATTACACCCTGAGAGATGTGCTTTAGCTAAACATGTCAATGATTGTGACCACCAGATGAACTACCTTTCAACAACTGTTCTTGCAAGAGAATCACATCTTTCAAAAAGATCTTTCTTAGAAATGGCCTTTATTTATCAAAACAATAATTCCATCAATAAAAAAACAGATATAAGCCATTTGAGTGAAATTTATTCTTTTTTACTTTCACTTGATATAAAATAACACTAAATTATATTAATTTAACGTAACGAAATAATGTCAAACTTCAATTTGAAAAAAAAAAAAAAAAAATGAGTGACACCGATTTGTCATTTCGTTCAGAAATTTAATTATAACTTCAAAAACGTATCAACTTTTCTAATTATTTAACAAATAGCATCATTTTCAATGTTTCTTATATCGTATTATCAACATATTTGTAATCATCCTCACGTTAGATTCTCCCTGATGATGGAATAAACGATTCCGAAAGCTTGGAAAAACTTCAAAGAATTTCCTTTTACACTGCTGCAGTCCCTACAAACAGTTTTCCTCTAAACTAGTCAGCGACTACCCTCTCCTTATATATATATATATATATATATATATATATATATATATATATATATTATATATATATATATATATATATATATATAATATATATATATATATATTAAATAATAAAGTATAAACTTTAAAAATAAAAACACTTGGCTTATGTTTCACAATATAAAAAATCTTTAGATTACTGTACTTAGCAGTAATAAAAAAGTCGACATGTTTCGAGCTATGAACTCATTATCAAGACTGACAACAGGAGAGTATTGCATCGTAATTTATAAAACAGACAAAAGCAAAGGTGATACCTGAAAATCAATTTGTTCGTTTACAAGGGGTAATTGACTATTATGGGTGGAACTTATTTCGATAATTTCGAGAAGGTCAAGACGTTTACCCTTGTTACCTGAATGTAACAATTTGGTTTTGTTGAAATCCAGGAAGTGATTGAATTTTATACAATGTTCAGAGAAGCCAGTGGTATTTTTGTTTTGTAAAATTGACTTTTTATGTTCTTCAACACGAATATTTATATTCCTTCCTGTCTGTCCAATATAGAAAGCAGGACATTCGTCGCAAAATATTTTGTAAATACCACTGTTTTCTCCGATGTTAGATTTTTCTTTATTATTGACCAAGAGTGACTTCAAGTTTCTTTTATTTGTACAAATTGTTTTAACGTTATTTTTCGATTGTCTGTTACAATTTTGCTACTCAAATTAGCACATAATTTATTGAGAAGTATTTTTGTTCTTCATTAATAGTTTGCGTGGGGTATATTGAATGCAACAGATACTTTCTTCGTTTTTTCCCAATGAGCTTGTCGATAAGACTTTCATTGTAACCGTTATTGATGGCTAATAATTTAATTGTATTAACTTCAGTTTGTCAATTAAATTATTAGCCATCAATAACGGTTACAATGAAAGTCTTATCGACAAGCTCATTGGGAAAAAACGAAGAAAGTATCTGTTGCATTCAATATACCCCACGCAAACTATTAATGAAGAACAAAAATACTTCCCAATAAATTATGTGCCTAATTTGAGTAGCAAAATTTGTAACAGACTATCGAAAAATAACGTTAAAACAATTTGTACAAATAAAAGAAACTTGAAGTCACTCTTGGACAATAATAAAGAAAAATCTAACATCGGAGAAAACAGTGGTATTTACAAAATATTTTGCGACGAATGTCCTGCTTTCTATATTGGACAGACAGGAAGGAATATAAATATTCGTGTTGAAGAACATAAAAAGTCAATTTTACAAAACAAAAATACCACTGGCTTCTCTGAACATTGTATAAAATTCAATCACTTCCTGGATTTCAACAAAACCAAATTGTTACATTCAGGTAACAAGGGTAAACGTCTTGACCTTCTCGAAATTATCGAAATAAGTTCCGCCCATAATAGTCAATTACCCCTTGTAAACGAACAAATTGATTTTCAGGTATCACCTTTGCTTTTGTCTGTTTTATAAATTACGATGCAATACTCTCCTGTTGTCAGTCTTGATAATGAGTTCATAGGTCGAAACATGTCGACTTTTTATTACTGCTAAGTACAGTATCTAAAGATTTTTTATATTGTGAAACATAAGCCAAGTGTTTTTATTTTAAAGTTTATACTTTATTCTTTATGATGTTTTACCAAGTGATGTGCGAGAATTCAATCTCAGTTATATATATAAATATTTGTAGGAGATCCCGGGTGAAACTTGATAAAGGTGAACGATGGGGTGCCCCACATAATGTGACTATATGTTGCTGAAATCTGAAGGAAACAAATTGAATTAGTAGTAGTCGAAAAACTGAAACTGGTCACAGCTGCGTTGGTTCGTTGTTTGACACTGTTCACAGTTAAAGTGGAAGGTTTTGTAGTTTAAAAGTTCTGAATTTTGGAGTAAAGGTATGTCGTCTCAAGGTATCTGTTTTGGAAGTTTGTTTTTGTTTGAAGCTTCAAAGATCGAGTTGTAAATCTTTATGTAGCAGATTTGTCATTGAGATTTATGAAGTTTTCCAACCGTAATGGAACCATAAATTAAAACGAGGTAGCACCACGTTCTGCCTTATCTGTAAAGACGTTTTCGTTGCAGATGTTTCGATGTTATAAAAGAAAAACAGACAGGCAGAAAAGAACTTATGAGTAAATAAATGCGACCATGCAAGCAGCTATACGTGATGAAGCTACTTCGAAGTATAGAGTGAAAAGGAAAAATTCAATAATTCAAAAAATTATCAAACAACTTATCAAGGGAGCTGGTTATATTTACAAACCAACGTCAAATCACCCCGACTCAAAATCTGCATGCAGCTGTTTCGATATTATTAGATCTCTTCAGTGCAGCTTGTTTGGCTCGGAGTGAATTAATAAATTTTTTATTTTTCTCAATTACTAATCGCGGTCGGACTACTATCTGGATAAAACCCAGAGCTGTCTTCACCGAAGATATTGTAAACCAACAACTTACAGCTTAGAACGAAAATGCAGAATCCCATCTTGAGAATACATTCTTTCTGACATGAAATATCTACTCTGTAACTGTGGTCTGTGGTGTACGTGACTTGAGGTTTTATATTTTACCGTTGGATTGTGGATGTAGAATTCGAGTCGCGGAATACATATAACCAGCTTCCTTGAAAAGTTCTTTGATAATATTTTAAAATATTGAAGAATTTTCCTTGTTAACTTTATGTAATATAGTGAATGAACCATGGTCAACTTGTATATTTTCTATAATTTGATTACTTTGAAGTATTTCATCAATTCGATGTTCCACTGGAAATATATGTTAAGAAAAATAGAGAATATCCAGAATATTAAATCAACAAAACAGATGGAAATTATAAAAGTGTGGTTACCACAGAGCAACAAAGTGAATTGGTTTATTACATTAAAGCCATGGAAAGTCGTCTTTTCAGTCTGACTGAAGAATTTCGCTCATTGACATTTCAATTGGCTGAGCGTTATTACCTAAGCTACCGTTTCAGCAGCAATACATACAAATTATTAATAAATATCGACTTATCGGAATGATTTTCACCTTTCGAGTGCACATGTACACTTATACACAACTTATACCAAGCATCTTAAAGTAATAGTCATTGCCATGGTGTTTTATTGTTTTGGCCTTCACCACATTGTTCGTATAAATTGCAGCCGCCCGATGCTTCTATCGTGAAACTCCTGAGCTTTTATTATGCTGACGAAATCAGAAGGTGGCTTCGATGTAATCCAGGTAAAGTTGTCACGTTGTGGCAGATCTCGTCCTTGTTTGCTGCAGCATATCTTCAGTGAGCGACCATGAAAACTACCATAAATAATTTTAAAAGAATAGAAATATGACTTTTGTATAATAAAATATTCTCAGAAACAGATTTTATTTCGGCAGAAACGACAGATATAAGTCTAACTATTGAAAATAATGCCCCTCAAGCAAATGCTGGGCACCCCAACGAAGCCTATCCACCTATACCGAGCAGCTAATGGAGGCTCTTAAACTTGCTGAGTAGCCCAACGAGCCATCAACATTGAATTCTTCGGTAGGAGCTAAAAATATCCATAAAAATGAAACTACGCAAGATAAAAACAAAAACGTTCAGATTGTGAACCGTAAAGATGTAGCTCGTCCCGGATGTTCCTGGATGCCTAATAGCACTGTTATGAATACACCACCATTTCATATAGCCAGAATTGATCATGCTTATACCAAGGGTTAAACAAGGAATTGAAAGTAATACCCGAAGAAGCTATTCTAACCAGTTTAGGAGCTACAGGAAGCCATAAAAGATAAGTAGTAGAAACACCGAGAAGAAAAAAAGAGTGATAAAAAGCGAGTTTTCAAAGAAATTGAAAAAAACAACAAGAAAAAAGACAAAAAGAAAATTACTATGATATTATTTAGGTATCCATGTTCCTAATTGAAGTTATTCTGATTGTTTATTCAAGGTTATTTTTATGTGGTTATTCAAATTTTGTAACATAATTTTTTAGGGTTCCGTAACCAAAGGGTAAAAACGGGACCCTATTACTAGACCTTCTCTGTCTGTCTATCAACAGGCTATATCTCAAGAGCAGCGATAGGTAGACAGTTGAAATTTTCATAAATTATGTATTTCTGAAGCCGCTACAACAACGAATACTGAAAACAAAATAAAATAAATATTTAAAGTTGACTCCCCTTAAATAAATTTGTTTGCACTTTTGTGCTCGATATCAATAATAGCAACAGGTAGGCGCTTGAAATATTCTCGAAATACTCAGTTGTATTTTTACTTTAATAATAAATAATAAAATCAAGATGAAATAAATATTTAAGTGGGATATAGTCAATGGCACGGAACCCTTCGTGAGCGAGTCCGGCTCGCACTTTTACTATTGCTCTATTTCTGCTACTGAAAGGATCAAAACTCATCTAGCAATGCCAAATTAATCAGTCATAACTCTAAATCATAACAGTTAGTTCATGGCACCTTTGATTCTTAGAATATTCACATTTAATCGACGATTTCGGCGTGACCAGATAAAACACTATTTGCTTGGAAAATTGCTAGATTTAGGTATAGGAATGTGAAAATGAAATAAAAATTGCCCATTCCGTTTAAAATAACAAACTTAGTGAA
>JARQZK010003668.1:417500-435000 GCA_030704885.1 Cynegetis impunctata
TCAATAATAAAGAAAAATCTAACATCGGAGAAAACAGTGGTATTTACAAAATATTTTGCGACGAATGCCCTGCTTTCTATATTGGACAGACAGGAAGGAATATAAATATTCGTGTTGAAGAACATAAAAAGTCAATTTTACAAAACAAAAATACCACTGGCTTCTCTGAACATTGTATAAAATTCAATCACTTCCTGGATTTCAACAAAACCAAATTGTTACATTCAGGTAACAAGGGTAAACGTCTTGACCTTCTCGAAATTCTCGAAATAAGTTCCGCCCATAATAGTCAATTACCCCTTGTAAACGAACAAATTGATTTTCAGGTATCACCTTTGCTTTTGTCTGTTTTATAAATTACGATGCAATACTCTCCTGTAGTCAGTCTTGATAATGAGTTCATAGCTCGAAACATGTCGACTTTTTATTACTGCTAAATACAGTATCTAAATATTTTTTTTTATATTGTGAAACATGAGCCAAGTGTTCTTATTTTAAAGTTTATACTTCATTCATTATATATATATATATATATATATATATATATATATATATATATATATATATATATATATATATATATATATATATATATAAAATATAATATAAATAATAAAAAAAAAACACTATATATATATATATATATATATATATATATATATATATATATATATATATATATATATATATATATATATATATATATATATATATATATATATATATATATATATATATATATATATATATATAAATATATATATATATATATATATATATATATATATATATATATATATATATATATACAGTCGAATATTTCGAAACCACACTGAACCACACTTTCTCAACGACACTAAAACAGATTAAAAAATATATACATCAATGCATCCATCATTTTTTATATATATATATATATACAGGGTGATTCATTAAGGGTGGCGACCGGCCGTATCTCGGAAACCGTATGTCCTAGAATTTGGGGAAAAAAATTCTTATATAAAAATCTGCCCCAAAAAAATGATTGAAAATGTTTTTGAGTCCATAGTTTTCCGCTAGGTGGCGCAATCTACTACTTATGAAATATAATTGGATTTTTCACGAAATATTCCCCATTTTAGGCTGGTAAAAAATATCAACCTTAGAAACAACCGTCCTAATTCTACAACTTTTGTAAAAATCATTTTTCTGTATTACCTATTCTGAAATGGTGGGGGAAGTTCTCTTTCTTTGACATAAAAAAGACTGTAACTCTATAATGCATGAACCGATTTTCGAAAACATAGAATCTACGCAAAAAGTATTGAATATAGATTTCAGTTAGAAATAACAAAAACACTTTTAATTTTCCAATCGGCAACTAGAGGGCGTTAAGTAACACCTAGCTCTATTTATGATTTTTTTTGAGAAATTTCAAATGCGATGCTATAAATCTAACTAGCTAACAAAAAGCCAAATTTGATGACTCATTGACCTGTTAAAACCGCGAACTGATATCTCTTTTCATTCCAAAGATATTGGCATTTTTTTACGAGTGTTGGTGATTGTTGGCTCGCCCTGTAAGGTGGAAGAGAAATTATGTTGCTAAAATTGTAAAAAAATTACAAGTAGAAACGCATTATGAAAATATTTACCAACATTACATAATGAAACAAAACTAGTCCGGTCAAATTAGACCAAAAAATAGGAGTGAAGTTACAAAAATTCGCACCCAGCTGAAAATTAGTAGGATTGTTCAAAACATCATTATAAATGGAATCTGAAAAGTCCTCATCGATCCGATACGTGCAAAAAATTTTCTCGGGGTCGAATGTCACAAAAACGGTTTTTTTTTCGATTTTCAGTAAAGCATTAGGTTTTATCATGGAACTAGTCTAGACAAAAATTGTAGATCACCTAATTATCTATAAAAAACGTTTGAATAAATTTTTTCTTCAGAACCACCGTTTTTGAGATCAACGATTCAAGAAGTTGATAGAAAAAAACACTAGCTCAAAGGTGGCGTTGAAACGTGCATATTATGATGATAACAACTCTTTCAACTTTTTGAATCGTTATATCTCAAAAACAGCGACTCTGAGAAAAAGTATTTTGAAATTTTTTATAGATAATTATCTGATCTACAATTTTTGTCTGGGCTAATTACATGCTGTTGTGAAATAAAATGATAAGGATGCATTTAATAATCCCTTGATATTCTTTGCACCAAAGAATAATTCAATCCTAGATCTCCTTCAATTTTTCGAATAATCAAATGGGGTTCAGACTTAACTAACGCCAATACGTTAATAACATTTTCTTCATTGCGACTTCTACGTATCCTATTAATGCGACAGGTTGAACATTTCCGGTTTCTCGCAATCTTTGTGCCAATCTCTTGAATAATTTTCGAGAATGACACCGTCTTTCAGGATATCGTATCGCAAACTCCCTTTCAGCAATTACTTCATTTTGTAGACTTTAAAAATATACACCGACCATATCATATGCCTCTTCATGTGAATAAAAAGGCATTATAAAAGAGTTAGTTAGCAAACAGTCAGAATATATTTGACAGCAATAAAAACTTAAAAGTAAACAATCATAAAACATTAGTGTCATTTCCATAGGTAACTTGCTGACTTTTGAAACATCTATCTCTCAACAGTTTAACATCATTCGTAATATTGCAGCTCGCCCATAAACATAAAACGATAAGAGACCGTTTGAGAGATTTGGGATTGAATTTTTACCCGAACATTTTTATCCGAAAATTTTTATCCGAAATAGTTCAAAGCAAATACTGGCAAGCATTTTGAGTATTTAAAATAATGAGATAGTAGGAGCGTTTTGTAAATTTCTGTTATAAGTAGCTCCCTCAGTTTTGTTTCATTATGTAATGTTGATGAATATTTTTGTGATGCGTTTCTACTTGTTATTTTATTTTCAAAATAATTTTAGCAACATAATTTCTCTTCCACCTTACAGGGCGATTCAACAATCATCAAGTCTCATCAAAAAATGCCAATATCTTTGGAATTAAAAGAGATATCAGTTCGCGGTTTTGACAGGTCAATAAGTCATCAAATTTGGTTTTTTGTTAGCTAGTTAGATTTATAGCATTGCATTTGAAATTTCTCAAAAAAAAAATCATAAATAGAGCTAGGTGTTACATAACGCCCTCTAGTTGCAGATTGGAATATTAAGAAAGTTTTTGTTATTTCTTACTGAAATCTATATTCAATACTCTTTGCATAGAGTCTATGTTTCCGAAAATCGGTTCATGCATTATGAAGTTACAGTCTTTTTTATCTCAAAGAAAGAGAACTTCCCCCACCATTTCAGAATAGGTAATACAGAAAAATGACTTTAACAAAAGTTGTAGAATTAAGACAGTAGTTTCTAAAGTTGTTATCTTTTACCAGCCTTAATTGGGGAATATTTAGTAAAAAATCCAATTATTTTATAAGTGGTAGCTTGCGCCACCTAGCGGAAAACTATGGACTCAAAAATATTTTTAATCATTTTTTTTTAGGGTAGATTTCATATAAGAATTTTTTTTCCCAAATTCTAGGACATACGGTTCCCAAGATACGGCTGGTCGCCATCTTTAATGAATCACCCTGTATATATATATATATATATATATATCGGTGCCCCAGAAGAATAACGACGTAACTGTAAATCAGTTAATTTTAAAGGAGGCCCAGAAAACGAAAAAGTTTTTTTTAATTCGTGTGCTGCTAAGAGCGTAATTTACCAATCATAATCAGTGTATGGAATAAGACTATATGATATGCATAGTATATTTAGACGTTATCAGTGCTTTACTCTGATTAAAATCAAAAGTGAAATTTGTAGTTACGCCTTTGTTTTATCGGAAGAAAACGCTTGAATGAGGTACATTTCAGCCTTTATTAATTCAACTTTGGTAAATACAAAATGAATAAGTAATCTAAATATAGACAAAACGCTAAAGTCAACAACTTAAACCTAATCATTTTAAAAAATAGTTAGAATCAGGTACATTTCAACCTTTTTTTAATTCAACTTTGTCAAATAAAAAATAAATGAGGTGAGCTAACTTAGGACTAACCGCTGACGTCAACAATTGAAACCTAGTCATTCTTAAAATCTAATAATACGGCGCGATAGGAAACCTAATACTACAACACTAAAGCAAGGAATTCTGATCATCAAAATCTTAGTACCATCACATCAAAAAATATTACAAAAATAATTGGCTGCTCCAATTATTTTAAATAATACTTTCGAAATAGGGTTTATAGAATGGTGGAATAAGGCTAGCATCCAATAAACTTTTTAAATCTTTTTTCTTATTTTCAGATAACTGAATGGGTTTGGTATAGGCTTTTTTTAATAACAATATCTCTCATGTCTATTTTGGATCTTTTTCTCTGGGTAAATTTACACGATGCCAATCTTTTTGTTTGTAGCTCGTTTTGTAACAAAATTCTTCTTTCCCTTTTCTAAATCGTAAAACTTTAAACCCCATTTATTTTGAATTCATCTCCGTCGTTGTTTTTATTAATGTTGAGACCCATATCATCTGATAATTTCTTGACGTCAAGAAAACTTTCGAAGCTCAGTTCTTTCACTTCTATCTTGTTTCCTTTTTTTAGCTTCACGAATTATAGAAATATACTGTTCGGGATATAAATGGGTCCAGATTTCTTAGCCAATGAAATTTTTTTTAATTTACTCTGAATTGAATCCTTGTTTGCTAGTGTTCTGTGTACACGTATCAAAAAACTTGTGTGTTTGAATCAATAATTATGTCTTGGCATACCTATTTTTATGTTGATGCAGTATCTGCAATCAGAAACTACAAAATCTACATTTGGAAATATTTGCTGATTTCCTAATTATGTCTTGGCATACCTATTTTTATTCCATCAGTTATCTGGAAAAAAACTACATTGGATCCTGGCTGGTTTTTCGATAATTCTTCCAAATACATTAAGACGCAACTACCTATTTCGATAGCTCCCCTGTTTCCAAAAACTTCATGCCAAAAGAATGCTTTCGTGGTATCTTTGGCTAATTCTGTTATCTTAAAAAAACGTACACAAATAATTCAGAATCGCCTTGGAAAAATTATAGCTTACCGTGAAATTATAGCAATTTAATCTGGATTTATAGAAGAAAGCGGATGATTGTCCCACAGGTACAGGCAACACTGCCTGTAAATCATAGACAGCCAATGCAATTTTCTCCATTTTGTGCTCTTTTTTTGTCACTTTCTTTCTCCTCTCGACTAAGGTCCTTTTCTTCTAAGTGTTCTTCAAAATTGTGTTTCAGTTCTAGTTTCGTATTGTCTGGTGCATTTTTATAAGTTTCACATAGATACATTGATCCTTTTTCGGCACGAAGAATCCGATATTAAATTTTGTGTTGAAGATAGTTGCGTAATAATCATATGTCACTGATGGTTGATTTGAAGCAGACCGTTTCTCACAATAATTCCTGTCATTTCCGCAATCGTGAGCCCACCGTCTATGAACTCTCTATTTGTATCTTTACGGACGTAATGGCTCTCAATACGTGGTATGGAATTTATATGATCAAATACAGATTCTGATACCTCTACGTCAATTCTCTTATGTTTACCATGCTTTCCTCTGTGATCTTTTTGTATAATTCCCTGTCAGATACTTTTGATTGAATCACAGTTCTAATCATTTTTTCCGAAATCCCTAATGTGTTGATCAAAATGTCTTTACATATTCTAATCTTTTTTCCATTTTCGTGTAAGTAAAATGCACAATTTGGTTTCCTTGGCTGTGCGGATGAAACTCTCCTATACTTAAGAATCAGTGTTTCGATACATGAGCCCAGAAATCTCGCTGGCGTTGCAAGTTTCCTAAGTCCCAGAATTCTCTAAACAACTGGCTCCTAAACTCTTCAGAAAACTTTTTCGAGCAAGAAAGAATGCATTTATTGGTACAAGCAGGTTTCAAGCTCCTTGCTTTGACAATTTTTCCAGTTCTTGAAGTGTATTGCTGACCAGAGTTTCTGAATCGTTTTGCTTCACTAGTTTCCAATTGTTCGGATTTCTAACCCTCTTTTTTCCTTTTTGGACTATAGAGTTCGTAGATTCATCTTTATCATTATCAGCATTGTTTATATCAATATTCTCGATGTTTTCTGATATTTTACTTGAAGAAAATAAATGATTATTATCATCATCAGGGTTGTAATTATCACTTGATCCTGAAGAAAAAGGTTCCTGATCAGAATCGCAGTATTCCTTGTAACTCTGTTTTACTTTCCTTAGCTTCAATTTCGTGCTGCTTTCCCTTTCGACCACATAATGTTCGCTTAGAGCCAGACTAGTAGAAGAAAAATCGGATGTTCCAACAACAGGAGAGCTCTGAGTTTGGGCTTCAGCGTTGAAGAGTTCATCATCAATGGGATCTTCCCCAAATATAATTTCACGTACAGATGATAGTCCTGTAGAACATCCATTACTACCTGACACATCATTAAATGTTTCTATAGAACTTGAATTGTTTGCTGAGACCAAATCTTTTGTTTGTACAGGCACATTTTCTTTAGAATGAGAATCAAGAACTGCAGGGGTCTCCATGCTACATCGAGTTTTTAGTAGACTCAATATTTTACAAGTTCGGGAGTTCATTTTCTGTAACATGAATTACCTGTAGTTATTAACCAAAGAAATGATAAAAACTAAACTGCAATTTATAAAGTATCCTAATGCAAATACGTCACACGGTATATTGGTGCATTTTTAGAGCAATATAGACTCAAAGGACAATTGAGTCCAGAGTTCATAAACATTTACAGAATACTAAAGACCTAAAGCACATTTGAGTCCATATCTCATGAGAATATCGAGAATAATATAGACGTAAAGTACAGTTACTTCAATGTTCCGCCGAATCACACAATAATTAATACAGTTATGACATTTCATAGAACCTATACATACTAAAACATAGACATAAAGTATACTTACGTCTTCGTTCTTCCAGAAATAGAGGAGTAGGGTTCGCAACAATAAACAAAACTAGCACTTACGACGTTATTTCACTCAAAATACGTGTTTTTCCTTTACCGCGTAAAGTTAATTGGCCAATACGTCGATATTCTACCGACTCGATATTATCGATCCCGATCAATATAACAAGGACGTAACTACCATCTAGCGGCCAATATTGCAACTACATTTACGTCGTTGTTATAGCAGATAAATAGCAATATTCAGCATTGGTTGACAACAATAACTCATTTTCTGAAAAAGTTGCAGTTACGTCCATGTTTTACTGGAACAGCGATATATATATATATATATATATATATATATATATATATATATATATATATTTATATATATATATATATATATATATATATATATGTATATATACATATATCAGTGGCGGCTCGTGAGGTTTTAGTTTGGGGAGGCTACAAGAGGTGTTAAAAAATACACCATAGGCGAAAATTTTTAGGATTTCAAGGTCAACCGCCTTATAATTTAAAGAAAATCAAAGTGAAACAAGCATCCTAAGCTATTAATTTGTTTTCACTTTCGAGTGTCCACCTTGAGACCTACAACTCCTATTTACAATATTCACAAAAACTCTTCTCTGCCAATTAATCAATTCATCTATTCATCAAAATTTTTTTTCTTTCACAAAATAGGTACCTACCTACCTACTAAACGAATTTGTTAACAGCTGGTGAGAGCAAATAAAAAGTTATTATATATTTTTGAAGAATAGCGGGATTCTGCGATCTTTAACGTTAGCAAAATGATCTATAATATCCTCATAAAATATTTTGTCTTTCGCCAAAAGTTTTACCAATTCCTTTTCAATAGACAACAAACTTATATTTTTCAAACGATCCTGGCTCATTGAATTTCGTAAATAAGTTTTAATTCTCTTAAGAGTGGAAAACGAGCGCTTTACGGAAGCCGATGTCACCGGGATAGAAACAATTAGACATAAGAGTTTATAAACTTGAGGTAAATCTTGATTCAAATCATTATCGAAAAGGTATTTAATAGTCCTCACATGATTTTCATTTTGCCCCAAAATTTCATTGTCATTATAAACAACACACAGTTCACTTTTTATGGGCACCTTATCAAAAGAAGTGTATTTTTGACATAAATTTTCCAAAAGGTTATCTGGAAAATCCGGTTAACAAATTTTTATTGAGTAAGTCGAAGAAATGCAGTTCTTTCAAATCAGAGAACCTCATTTCTATTTGACCCCTAATAGTATCCAAAATTTCATAAAATATTTGCTTATAGTGAAGCTCCATATCTGCGTAACTGAGTTTCTTTCGTTTTGGGCTAAATTGAGTCGTATCATCAGTAGTTTAAAATACAAAAAATAGTTCTTTAAAATAAACTTCTGCACGAAATTCTGAAATTTTTTCCAAAAGAAAATTGAGCCGATTTAGTGAGTAAATTACATCTGAAAACTTGTGCTGTAAGATTTGAAAAACTATTTCTGTTTGTTCAAAAATTAATTTAAAGATGTTTAAAAAATATATGAATTCCTTATCTTGTAAGTAAGATATTAATCCGCGAGTTGTATTTAAAGTCACTTTATCGGTGAAAAATTCCTCACTTTCAACTAGGTAAGTATAGAATTAAATCCTCAAATCCTAAGCGGCCCCAAACAGAGACATTTTCACTAGTAAAAAGTAAACACTGCCAACAAAATAATTTATTTTTTATCTGTGATCCGGTTAGGCAAGGATGTCTCTCATAATTCCTTGTATTAAAACCGCGGTTTTTTGTGTGTTACGCTGCACCAAATTGTTTAATTCAGGGGTAGGTCGCAATGTTTTTATCTAAACTTTATCCTCATAACTTAGTGCACTAAAGTTATGGGATAACAAATATTCCACTAAGTCACCATTGAAATTTTTGGAATGAACTTCAGTAACCGAACTCATTTTAAAACAATACACGAGCAATATAAGTAAACACGCTGCTGTTTTCGGCGGCCATTAGACACTACATTCACAATTAATGCTTTACAACGAATTCACTCGATGTCACGCGAAATTCTATAGTTGTGATTGGTCGACATTGTATGAGACTCAGGTTGCATCCGTGTTGCCATTTACATGTGTTTTGCTTTTCTATTGCAATGAAGTATTCATTCGGAGTATTTGCACCGTTGTTTGCTTTTCTGTGGCAGGCATAATGAACGTTGAGAATATACCTTTCCATGCCTCCGCAGCGTTGCCACAAATCTTGAAATGAATGAAATGCAGTAAATGTAAATACCTTCTATCGTAATTAATAAATAATATTATATAATATAGGTTGAAAGGAAGGTAGGTGCATAAAATAATATGATTTTGATTAATATGAATATGCTGAATGCTGACTATTCAATATAATATATTAGTGATACACGGAATATTATTGAGGAAGCTTAGTCTCCTTAGCCTCCTTTGACTAGCCGCCCCTGACATATATATATATATATATATATATATATATATATATATATATATATATATATATATATATATATATATATATAATATATATATATATATATATATATATATATATATATATATATATATATATAATATATATATATATATATATATATATATATATATATATATATATATATATATATATATATATAAGGTTAAGTTTGAGAATTTATGCATAATTAATCAAGCAGCATAAGTGTTCAAACTCAAACTTTCCGTGTTATCGCAGAAAAAATTTTTGCACGTATTCAACTACCCGGCAACTGTCTTCAGTTCGAATAGCATCTCGACTTGCTTTACGTCGCGGAGTATATTTTCTGTTTGAATCGCACCTCGACCAGCATCACTACCAATACGCGCTGCAATTCGGGGAGACTATTTTCCATCCGAAACATATCTCGACCTGCTGCTCCATCAATGCTTGCTGCACATCGTGGAGAATATTTTCTATTTGAATTGCACCTCGACTAGCTTCATTACCAATACGCGTTGCAATTCAGGGTAACTATTTTCCGTCAGAATCATATCTCGACCTACTACTCCATTAATACTTGCTGGACTTAGCGGAGAATATTTTCTATTTGAATAGAACCTCGACCTGCTTCGCTTCCAATACGCGCTGCAACTCGAGGAAACTATTTTCCGTCCGAATCATATATCGACCTGCGTCTGCACCAATACTTGCTGCACGCCGCCGAGAATATTTTCCATTTGAATTGTACCTCGACCTGCATCGCTACCAATACGCACTGCAATCAGAGAGACTCTATTCTGACCTGCTTCGCCATCAATACTTGCTCCACTTCGCAGTGAATAGTTTTCTTTCAAATCGCATCTCGCCTTCTTTGCTATCAAAGCGTGAAAAACACGATCTCAGTACAATTGTGGACAAACTTTTCAACATTATTCG
Organism: Cynegetis impunctata; assembly: GCA_030704885.1. Lineage (NCBI taxonomy): Eukaryota > Metazoa > Arthropoda > Insecta > Coleoptera > Coccinellidae > Cynegetis > Cynegetis impunctata. The sequence goes on from JARQZK010003668.1 coordinate 427,909, forward strand.
ATGTTTTGAAAACCGATATAACGTCGGCATAGAGGGTCGTTGACTCATATATCAATAAAAAGAATAATTCTTCATTACATTATCGGAAACAAGAGACAACTACATCGGCTATGTCAATAACTTTGCCGTTATTGTACAATCAATTACATAGTACAATAACTCATATCAATGACAAACAGACGAAAAGACCATCATTAAAATCGTGCATTGAATGCATAGGCATTCCTACTGTAAAATATTTTATTGCTTTGTTAAGGCCCTGCACTAGGTGTGATCTATTCAGGTAATTGAGTCGATCAGTTGGAATACGAAATTCATTGGCGTACCTAATGGCATATTCTGTATTGAAGCAAATAGACTTAGGTACACGAGGAATTTTGGTATATTGGATAATCCTTTATTGGGACACAAAAACTTTGTCTACCATTCAAATCAAATCAAATCAACATATGAATTATTACCTTTGAAATTACACAATTTATTGACAAAGCAAAAAATATAAGCATTAATCAGGGCAATGTTACACAAAACACTGGAGTCCTAATGTAATTTAAGTACTTAGCAAAACACATCGCTTTCTATTAATTACGAAAGGAATATGTTAATATTGTATCATGGAGGGGGAAAAAAAAAAATTCAAATCTCAACCCATTTCATTTAAACCATGTCAAAATTGAAAGTTTCACACTGAAACCGCAGGTATAACTTTCAGAATAGTTGAAAATTTACAATTATCTAAAATACATCTATTCTATTATATCTTAGCTCTAGTGACAATGTTCTAGCGTATTATTTTCACTGTATAACTTTGACTTTTTCAACAAATATTCACAAAGTTCAATAATTTTTTAACTAATTCAATTTGCAGAATGTTCAGTTGGTACGAGGAACAGATCAGTGGCATAGATTTGAACAACTTCCGTTCAACCTTACATTCAATGTTACTCTTTTCGAAGTAACAAATGCAAAGGAGGTTATAAATGATGGTGAAATTCCTATATTGAAAGAGAAAGGGCCATATGTATTTGAGTAAGCAATATTTTACTATCAAGAATTTGAACTTGGTTTTCTTACGAGTCCTGTGATTTCTGAATAAACATAGGTATAAGCTTGTTGTCTAATTTTCACAAAATATTTCAATTTACCTGTAACTTGTATTGATTAAATACTGTTCTTGGATGACGAACTATACAGCTGTCAATAACACGTTTGAGCAGCAACTTTAATAAGCATCAAACACAATTAATAACGGCAATTTTGACGAAGCATTAATTTCATCAATTGATATAATCAGAAAGTAAATACCCACAAACCGTGGCTGAGCAAGGAAGTTTTCAAGGGAATCTTTAACAATCCCACCAATTTTTCTCTTTGCTTAAATTCTACAAGTACCTTTGGCTGATCTGTTCACTAAAATTATCAAAACAGAAGGGTTTTCTTCAGTGGGGAGGAAAGTTTTAGTTACATCAATTTATAAAACAGGAAACAAACATGTTTCAAACTTCATTCTCATTAGCCAATAGAAATTTCCTATGTTAATACATAAGACAATTAGCGAAAAAACTTAAAAATTTCTCCTGCTGAGCCGCATCATCCCTGAGAAACAATGTAGATTTCACTAGAGGAAATCGGCATTTACAAGTCTCTTTAGTAGATTGATAGAATGGACATTGGCTGAAGATAACCAGGAGCCAACAGATGCCATCTACCTGGATTTTGAAAAAATCATCTGGCAAGGTATCAACTGAGCCCTTAATCTTCAAATTATACCATTTGGGAGTCAATTTAATGCGGCTGATTGGTGAGAATATTCTTAATGGTGAAACCTTCCAGGTGCGGGTGAGTTCTACACTATTACAAGTGCATAGTGGTGTCTCAAAGGAATTAATGTTGGGGCATCTATTGTTTATAGCCTATTTAAGTGATCTGTACCCTAGGCTTAAAACCAAGAGTGTACCATTTGTATATAATGAATGAATATCCACTTATATAAAGTGTAGATGGAAAATGACTTGAATTATACTGAATACACTGTCTCACATATTCATCTGAATAATCCAGAATAGAACTATTTGTTTGATCATACTCATAAAGCACCAGTAAAAAAGCAAAGAGACATGACAATGAGTCAAAGTGGAAAAACAAAATCCTTTAAAGATCTCTTAGTCCAGGCAACGAAGGAAAAATATAGGAAATAATTCACGTAGAAGCCAATTTTGAAATAGTTGAACGGGAAGGTGTTCTTAACAACATACTAAAAGTACTGAGGGGCGGGGGTGGAGCTAACGGTGGGGGGGCCTCTTAAGGTCCTGTTTTTCAGTTTTTCGTTAATAACTCGAAAACTACTATCTCTAGCGAAAAAATGTTAATGTCCTAAATTAATCCACATAAAATTCTTCACTTAAAGAAAAGGTTTTATACACTTTTTTGCTAGGATCAATGCTTAAGGAGATATGGAGGGGGGACATGGAAAATTTGAAATATAAACGTTTTTATTGTTAATAATTAGTATTAAAAGTGAAATGTTCATTGCTTTAAATGAAATATTTGTTGTTGAAAAGATGATTATTGTCAAACATGAAATAATGAGTGTTTAAGGACCTATCTTGTATGTCGGAATCTACGTGGGCTCCGTTCGTACATGAGCCGAGGCAGCCGCAGGTACCAGAGCAGATAATTTCTGCTTTGCGGCAACACCACACCCAGCCGTGCATCGGCAAAATATGATGTTCAAAACTGAGTCGGGTGCCACAGGGTCGTGTTAAGTAGGTTCAGGATGTCAACTTCTCCTTGGCCCATCAACGTGTTGCTCTTCAGTTGCGAAAACTACTACAGTGAACTCCTCCAATGACGTGCAGATGGTGGTGTCTCCTGGTGATCCACAAACCCACTTGGCGCGTACAGAATCAGTAATTCCTCTTCATCGCGTCAGGCCACCTGAACTTTTCATGGAGCGCATAAATGTTTGTTCTATAACCATATCCCACCAAATACCTGCCCAAGTCGTACCTGTGCGATTAATAATAAAGTACCCCTTTTCAGCAAACTCAACCCCTACGACTTGCTTGCTTTCAGTTGTATCTTATAATGTATGTAGAGATGGACACATTTTGCGTACTGGAAATGCCCACTTGAATGAATAACTGGGATCATAGATATGACACAGCGCCTCCAGTCGGAAACAAATGAACCACATCTTACAGATAGATGAAACATTTCGGCAACGAGAACTCGTACGTCCTGACACCCGAAGGTGGTAACTATATTCGCTAAGATAGAGTTTTCGACTGATGGCGCTGTGTCATATTTATGTCATTGTGTTACTAGAAGGAAAATATAAAAACTTTTGAAATATTTGGTTGGTTTGGGAACTCGTATAACCACCTCCGTTAGGAGGTTTGTTCGATTAGTTTCAAATAAATGTCCTAGTTTTCTTAATTTTATTGCCACGGACGTGTCTCGATAACACAAAGAATTCTGTTTTATATTCATTTGCTGCCTCTATAGAGGGATAAAATTCGGAGCGATTGTTACGGGCGGTGTGTAAATGATGCATTACGTCGAATTGATGTAGCAACAACCTTACTATAGCTTAGTGAATAAAGTAACCACCTTCGGGTGTCAGGACGTACGAGTTCTCGTTGCCGAAATGTTTGATCTATCTGTAAGATGTCGTTCATTTGTTTCCGACTGGTGTCGCTGTGTCATATTTATATGCCATTGTGTTACTAGAAGAAAAATATAAGAACTTTTGAAATATTTGGTTGGTTATCACTTTCGATGAGTGGATGATACTGATGAGCCCCAAATGAGGGCGAAACAGTATGTCTATCATTTCCTTTTATTGTGATAAACAACTTAATATTTCTATATATATATATTTATATATATATATATATATATATATATATATATATAATATATATATTTATATATATATATATATATATATATATATATATATATATATATATATATATATATATATATATATATATATATATATATATATATATATATATATATATATATATATATATATATATATATATATATATATATATATATATATAAATTAATATATTTATATATCTATATATATATATATATATATATATATATATATATATATATATATATATATATTGTAGCGAGTATCCTCTCCATAGTTTATGACGTCTATGATAAATCGTTGTTTACCGCAAAGGAAGAGACCAGATAGAAAGGAACGTACGGAAAATATATTTTATACTCATCGAATGTTAACCGTAGAAGATTCCCGAACAATCGAGAACGGAAAGTCTAGAGCATTCTAGAAAGATTGCGAAAGACTCACAAGATATATAAAAAGCGATCGGTGGGTCGAGGGGAGTTAGTTGAATTCTTATTCTCGCGACGAACTAAATAAAAGTTGTAGCGACTCGAACACAACGGTCTAGCCTGCCACCCTGATGAGTATTCAGGAATTTGTCACTGAAGTAACAGCGTAAAAAAGATTTCGGCCGCTGGTCGCCGGCCGGACGTGGCGAAGGGTCGCAGGTAGTAAGATGAGGAGTTCGTGTCATGAGCGCATTGAGAAAACATCTATTCCACTCATTCGTATATTACATTTTATTCATCATTGCAAATGTAACGTGCGATGTAAATAAATTAATATATTCTGTTAAATTGTAGTTAATCAATCCCTACAAAGTGATGACCCCGACGTGATCAAAGTGAAATAGTGTATTTTAGTGAATATATTACATCATGCCTGGCTCAGATACAGAAGCGCCGTCGATAGTCAACCGCGTCGCGATACGCGTACCACCGTTTTGGCCAGCTGATCCGTTTTTGTGGTTCTCGCAATTAGAAGGACAAATTTTCATTCACAATATTACGCGAGACGAAACCAAATACGGCTACGTCATCGGAAATCTGGAAGCACGTTACGCCGCCGAAGTGGAGGACGTGATCATTGCACCTCCAGCTGAAGGAAAATATGAGAAACTGAAAACGGAACTAATCTCTCGGCTTTCTGCCTCTCAAGAACAAAAGACAAGGCAGTTGCTGGAGGGAGAAGAACTCGGCGATCGGAAACCATCACAATTCCTTCGCCGCTTGAGGGACTTCGGTGGTGACACGATTACGGACGCATTATCACGTACTTGGATGGATAGGACGCCTTCCAAGTACGTTGCAGGCCAACGCAAGCAGATGCTACGCTTGATGCTGCTGTGAATCTGGCGGATGAAGTTCTGGAAGTTTCACCACAGCAGCACATCGCTGCCGCCGTTAGACCAAGCAGTGTAAGTTCATCACCATCAGATTCAACTGGTGTATTTGAAACAATAATGACGAAAATGGAAGAACTGCAGCTACAAATATCAGAGCTTCAAAAACCATCAACTGCGCGATCCAGGCATTCACCAAGTCACGAACAACGTCGGCGCTCGGAATCACGCCATCGCGAAAGTTCTTCAGGTCGTCGGTCAACCTGCTGGTACCACTGGACATTTGGTGCAGAGGCTCAAAAATGCACATCACCGTACGATTATACTTCGGTAAACTCCAGCGGCGATCGTTAAATTCGGCGGATAACGATTGTAGCTCCGGAAGTTCACGCCGACTTTTAGTTATGGACCGTTACTCAAAAAAACAATTTTTGATAGGCACAGGTGCGGAAGTGTGCGTTTTTCCGCGAAAATACGTTAGTGGTGTACGGCAACGCAGTAACTTTGAGCTGACTGCAGCAAATGGGACTTCCATCGTAACCTACGGGTTCATAACGCTTCAGCTCAATTTTATTCTTCGGCGTGAGTTTGTGTGGCGATTCATAATAGCAGACGTCGCGAAACCTATCATTGGTGTAGACTTTTAAGCTCACTATGGATTTCTAGTGAACATAAAAAACGCACCCTTAGTGGACAGTGATACGTCGTGCTCTGTGGGAGGCTCTACTACCTCCAAATTGTGCGGTGAAGTGAAAATCGTCACGGTGTTGGGTAAGTACGGACAACTATTGGCTTTATTTCCGAATATAACGAAACTATCCGGCTTATATTAACAAACTGTGAAGCACTCGACCCGTCACCATATAAAAACTACTCCAGGCCCACCGGTAGCTGCCAGACCCAGACGTTTAGCTCCAGACCGTCACGAAGCCGCCCTCAGGGTGTTTAAGAGCATGTTAGAGCTGGGAGTAGTCAGACGCTCAAATAGCTCATGGTCATCTCCGTTGGCGATGGTGCCCAAGAAAGACGCTGGGAGCTGGCGAACCTGTGGCGCTCAATGCTCGCACCATTCCGGAAAGATACCCGGTGCCTCACATTGCCGATTTTACGCACGCATTGGCTGGAAAAAACATTTTCTCCACCATAGACCTCGTGCGTGCCTATCACCAAATACCGGTATATCCAGAAGACGTCCCTAAAACAGCGATAACAACACCGTTTGGGCTGTTTGAGTTCCCGTTCATGGCAATGGGACTACGTAACCCTGCACAAACGTTTCAGCGCTTCATGAATGAGTTGCTACTAGGATTTCGCATATACCTATATTGACGATATACTGATAGCCTCAACCTCAGAAGAAGAGCACGAAGAACATCTCCGCCAGTTGTTCAGTCGTCTTAACGAAGCCGGAGTACTCATCAATCCGACGAAGTGTATGTTTGGTGTCAAAGAAGTTTCCTTCCTGGGTCATACCATATCCTCATCTGAGATCAAGCCTTTGCAAAGTAAAGTACGCGCCATCGAAGATTTCTAGCAGCCGCAAACATATCAGCAATTGCGTCGTTTCTTGGGAATGTTCAATTTTTATAGACGATTCGTGGAGAATGCAGCAGCGATTCAAGATCCTCTCAACAAGCTGCTCCAAAGACATAACACAAAGGGAAAGCAACCTGTCTCGTGGACTACGGAGGCCGCCAATGCTTTTGAGTCTTGCAAGCGCGTCCTAGCTGACGCTTCGTGTCGTGAGCGCATTGAGAAAACATCTATTCCATTCATTCGTATATTTCATTTTATACATCATTGCAAATGTAACGTGCGTTGTGAATAAATTAATATATTCTGTTAAATTGTAGTTAATCAATCCCTACAAAGTGAAATA